>JAXCMG010000100.1:4359576-4393478 GCA_034642415.1 Podarcis siculus
TTGCTTCCCTGACACAAAACTCTCACTCCCACCCCCACCCCCTTCTTGTTTTGGCTCAGTGGCAGAAAGGCCGCTTGCCAAGTTGGAAACCACTTGCCAAATTACAGCCCTACACAGCCACCTTGTAAGAGAGCCAGGAATGGGAGTCTGCAGCAAGCCTGCATTTTACATTTCAAGCTGCAATGGGGAATCTAATTACCACTTACAAGGAAGAAGGCGGGCTGGGGCGGTTGTGGAGCGGAGGGAGAGAGAAAAAATATTAAGAAATATTTTCCAGGACACTCAAGTCCGCTGGGCTACTTTTCTTTAGCGGGAAAAGACACGCACAAAATGTCTGTGTTCCAGCAGCTTCCAAACATTGCAGGCCAGTGAGAAAGGCAGAGGTCCTATTGCTAGCTAGCACATTTGCAAAGCTAAGCAGGGTCTGGTGTGGTTTCAAATTGGATGAGGAACCGTGTGTTGAGATTCCTGCATTGCAGGGGCTTGGACCAGATGACTCTTGGGGTTCCTTCCAACTCTATAATTTCCTAATTCTGTGAGTGGCCTGGTGGGGCAAAAGGCAAGAAACCCAACAGTGGACAGAGCCACAGCCAATGATAGGCAGAGACAGAGCCAATGAGAAGCCAAACATATTCTAGTTTGGTCCCCATCCTCTTCCTCCTTGCGGAGTTCTACAAGGGGCAACACTGAGACTAAGCAGGAGGAAGCTCGCAGAAAACAACAAAAATCAGCAGGAACTCTCAGTCAGATGTATTTCAAGCCAGCCACAAAGCCCAGACTTCTGTTTCCTTTGCTGCCTAACTTCCATCAGCTAGGCCACTGCACTCCACTTCTGCTCAGTTCCTGCCTGAGCAGATGGGAATGTGCTGAATAGCAAGCAGTCACCAGTCATCAATGCCTTCCCGCTACAGTGGTACCTCAGGTTAAGAACTTCATTCGTTTCGGAGGTCCGTTCTTAACCTGAAACTGTTCTTAACCTGAAGCACCACTTTAGCTAATGGGGCCTCCTGCTGCCGCTGCACCACCAGAGCACGATTTCTGTTCCCATCCTGAAGCAAAGTTCTTAACCCGAGGTACTATTTCTGGATTAGCGGAGTCTGTAACCTGAAACGTCTGTAACCTGAAGCGTATGTAACCCAAGGTACCACTGTACAGGAATAAGAACAATGCTGATTCCCGACACACACACTGCCTCTGCTCTTTGCCATTACGATACTGACCCTTTTGCACAGCTGATTCTCGGTCCCAGGCTTAAAAACAACAACAACACACACACATGAAAATTGCACTAATGAAGAAGCTTTAGAAATTACAGAGTTGAGGGGGGAAGAACTAGCAATAGAAGTGCCTCAAGAGGGATGCCAAGGCCCCAAGGCCCAAACTCCACAGTCACCCTTGCGAACAACTTCTCGCTCCTATGAAGTTGGTGCAGGTTTGTACTGCTTCCGGTGACGATATCAGGGGGGAAGTTTGGGTTTTTTCCTGTTGGAGAAAGCTAAACTGGGAGTTCTGTGGTAATTATGAACGAAAGGATGTGGAGAGAGGAGGAGGGGAGAGAAATTAGCAGGCATGGCAGAAGGATTTTAGCACCTCATGAGGTGTCAGCATCTTTCCCATCCTACATATGGCAGAAATCAAGTTGAAGTTATGATAACTTACTATGTTATTCTTATTTCCATCTAGGAGAAGGAAAACTCTGGCCCTAAAGCTCCGCTGCCTCCCATCTTTGGGAGACTAAAGGCTAAAAAGTAACCCCTACACAAATCTGGAGTGGAGTCCCTAAGATGGTTGGGTGGCGCCTTGTACGCCTCCTTCCGGTAACTCCGGCAGCCAAAGCGGTGCCAAACGTCTTGCTCTGCTTTTTTTTAGACAACATCAGTGATGCTGAGAGGGGGTCCTGTCATTTGGGCAGCCCAGGACCTCCATACACACCACCCAGGCTTGCGCCCTGGGGAGGTCACTTTGGTGCAGTGGTTTGGCTTCACCCCCAGAGACGCACTCCATTGTCTTTTGAGACAGACAGATGCCAACATTATTCTTATTTGACTTGCTGGTTGGCGCTTTGTACACTGATTGGCAGCAGCTCTCCAGACTTACCCGGAGATGCCAGGGAATGAACCTGGGACCGCTGAACTACATAGGCAAGAGGATCTACTGGACAATCCTGGAGGATAAGGCTATTATTGATGGTTACTAGCCATGATGGTTCTGCTCTGCTTTGTAGTCTTCCTAGAAACAACTGGCTGGCCTCTCTTGGATGCTGGCCTAAATGGAGCTTGGCTCAGATCTGGAAGGCTCTTCCAATTATAAATCAGGTTGTATCCAGCTAAGTCCCATTGAAATTGATGAGCCCAGGTCGGTCATGCCCACTAACTTCAATGGGCCTACCCATCGCAGGGCTAGCACTGGAGACGGCCCCTGAGATTCCATCAGGGAGACTCTGGTACAGGAAGATAATGACACTTTGCACGTTCAGCCTCTCTTCGCCTGACTCCAGGCAGCTGGAGGTCATCAGCAACCTAGAGCTGCCTACGGCTGTTCCAGCTGTAAATCCAATTTTTTACAGTGGCTCCCAAGTCAGTTGTAACAACGGTCTATAATCCGGCCGTTAATTAGAAATTTAAGGGTGTCTGTCTTTCCAGGCTTCTGCTTGCAGATAAGGCGTGTGTGTGTGTGTGTGTGTGTGTGTGTGTGTGTGAGAGAGAGAGAGAGAGAGAGAGAGAGAGAGAGAGAGAAAGGGAGCGACTCCTGAAATCTGTACCGCCACCACATCAAATGAGATACAAGCTCCCATCTAACAGCCTTCACTAGATCCTGGCTTTTGCTAGCCTTCCAAACAACTGCAATCAAAAACACCACGGCCGCCCCTGCAAGCAGCTTAGAAAACAACCTTTGGGTCTGGACTGTGAATTTCAAAACCGCTCTCCCAAAGTGGTGGGGTTTCACACCAGACAAGGCATGGGGCTTGTTGGTCTAGGACAGGGGTCAGCAACCTTTTTCAGCCGTGGGCCAATCCACTGTCCCTCAGACCATGTGGTGGGCCGGACTATTTTTTTTTTGGGGGGGGAATGAACAAATTCCTATGCCCCACAAATACCCCAGAGATGCATTTTAAATAAAAGCACACATTCTACTCATGTAAAAACACCAGGCAGGCCCCACAAATAACCCAGAGATGCATTTTAAATAAAAGGACACAATCTACTCATGTAAAAACATGCTGATTCCTGGACCATCCATGGGCCAGATTGAGAAGGCGATTGGGCTGGATCTGGCCCCTGGGCCTTAGGTTGCCTACCCATGGTCTAGGAGGCAAGAGCCTGACAGCAGGGAGATTCAAACCCTGGCATTCAAATCCTAGGCAAGCCCTGCCAGGGGAGACTGGGGGCTCTGAAGAGGGGATGTGGCTCAGCAGTAGAGCCCTGGTTTTGCATGCTGAAGGTTCCAGGTTCAATCCTCAGCATCTCCACTTAAAAGGATCAGGAAGCAGGGGGTGCCCGAGATTCGCTGTCAGTCATAGAAACAACCACGGGCAGATCTACTTAGTCAGACCACTGGTCTATCTAGCTCAGTATTGTCTGCACGGATGGGAGGAGCTGCCTAGGGCTTAAGGCTGGGGACCGTTCCCACCCCTATCTGGGGATACTGGAGCCTGAACCTGGGACCTTCTCCATGCAAGCAGATGCTCTACCACCCAGCCATGGCTCTTCCTGTAAGACATAGGACCACTGAGCTCAATATTGCGAACACCGACGGGCAATGGCTGTTCAGGCAGGAGAGGGCTGGGAAAGATTGCCTGCCTGAAGCCCTGGAGAGCCACTGCCGTTCAGTGTAGACGATGCTGAGTCAGATAAATGACTTGGCATAAGACAGCTTGCTATGTCCCTAACCCCAAGCAAAGAGCAGGAACTCATAATGACAGCAGAGCGATCCAGCTGATGCACAGAAGCAAGGCAATCAACAAGGCAACCGTCTCCTTGATGCAGGTTAACACCATCACTATCCCCCAGGGTGCTGGATGTCAGCAGGGTTAAGGAACTTTAATTGCCAGAGGGGAGGGGAAATTAAGATAAGCAGCTGCTGTGTGTGAGGATCTAACGCTCCTGGATGCTGCTGGGTTGCAACAGTTCCGCATGGGAAAGGCAGTGTGGTGCAGTGGTTAGAGGGCGGGACTAGAACCTAGGAGACCAGGGTGCAAATCCCCCACTCGGCCAGTGGGTGTCCGTGGGCCTGTTGCTGTATCTCAGCCTGGCCTATCTTACAAGGTTATTGTACTGGCTTGTAACAGTTCCGCATGGGAAAGGCAGTGCGGTGCAGTGGTTAGAGTGTGGGACTAGGACCTAGGAGACCAGGGTGCAAATCCCCCACTCGGCCAGTGGGTGTCCGTGGGCCTGTTGCTGTATCTCAGCCTGGCCTATCTTACAGGGTTATTGTAGGGGGGGGGGGAATTGAGAAGAAGATCCACGTATGCGACCTTGAGCTCCTTGGGGGAAATGAATGCAATAAATAAATAAAATAGATAAATGGGGTGAGGAATTTGAAGACTGAAGGAAGTGGACAAGGGGGCTTAACTGGTTTGGCCACTGCGCATCCAAGTCTTCCTCTCCCCTCCACAACTGCTGAAATGATTCACAGCTCCAAGGTAAGGAGGAAAGCAAAACTCGCACTTACTGTGGCAAGCGAAAAATAAATAAATGTGGAAGCCTGCCTTCCACTTAATAGCTAGCCTGGAAACACCTAGCAGCACACACTTTGCTCTTCAGGTGTAAACTGAATTACTTCACTTACTTCAAGCTGTGTTGCTTTTGGGGCCCCTCCTGCCTATTCTGCTGAGGGGGGCACCTGGACCTCTGCCCCCAAAGTCTTGGCCTGGTGGCATCACTTCTAGGGTCAGGGCCTTCTCAGTGGTGGCCCCTACTGTGTGGAACGCCCCGCCAAGGGATGCACAGCTGGCCCCCTTCAGTGTACAAAGAGGCTCTGAATATCTTGGCTTCTGCAGTGGTTGAGGGACCTCTGACCCTTGGGATGTTGCTGGACTCCAGCCCCCATCAGCCAGCATGGCCAATGGTCACAGACGATAAGGGGAGCTGGGCTCCAGCAACTACTTGAGGGTTCTGAATTTTAACTGATGTGATTATATTGAATATGCTACTGTTTTAATGCTGCGGTTCATGGTCTTTATTTTATGCTGGCTCATTTATATTTTTAAATGCTGTTGCTTATCCTTTGAATTCTGCTGATGGGTTTCCCACAGGCATCTGGTTAGCCACTGAGAGAACAGAATGCTGGGCTAAGTGAGCTCTTGGCCTGATCGAGCAGGCTTATCTTACATTCTTATGGATCTTAAAAATCTTTAAAATGATTTTTTTAAAAAACAAAAGTCACATACATACCATGAATTTAAAACAGCCCCCCCCCAAAAAAACCTGGAAACCGTAGCTTACCTCTCATGGAGCTACAATTCCCAGCACCCCTAACAAACTACAATTCCCAGGAATATTGATGGGGGGGTAAATGCACTTTAAACATATGGTGTGTGTGTGTATGCAGTCTAACATTAAATTGTTCCAGCTTTGGGGTTTATGTCGCCGTGCCCTGCCTTGAGAGGACTCTGTCCAGGAAAACACTCAGAATAAAACAAATCTGTTTTCCATGGGGCTCTCTTGCATCATTCTGCTTCCCTCCGCTCCGTCTGACCTTTTTGGAGGCGACACACAACACCAAGATCGCAGTGCCGGAAATAGATACAGGTACGAGCCGTCCGACACGGAGGGGAGGGGAGGCTTGTTACCAAGAGATTATTAGATTTCAAATGCTGATTCATGGTTGCCATCCAAAGAGCTGGAGATGATGAGGCCTGTGGCTTTTTCCCTTCCTTTTTTAATTATCTAAATGCCAACAAGTGGTTGTGTGCCAAGCCAGGCAATACAGATCTTGGAGGTGGAGAGACTGGGGGGAGTGTGGGCCATCAGGAGGCCTTAAGGTGGGCTTCTTACTATTTCTATTCTTTAAAAAAGGTCTGCGCCGTAGAAACATAAGGAGATCCTCGCTGTGTCAGCTCAAAGGTTCATCTAGTCCCTAAATGCAGGGAAGGGCCATAGTTCCGTGGCAGAGCTTCGGCACTGCATGCAAAAGATGCCAGGATCAAGTTTCAATGTCATCTCCAATTAAGGCTGAGAGGGACCCCCACTTTACACCCTGGAGAGCCACTGCTAGTCAGTGTAGACAACACCAAGCTAGATGGACCAATAGCCTGACTCAATATAAGGAAGCTTCCTATGTTCTCATGTCTTAAGGAAAAAGGCTGGTCTCAGTGGTTTTAGCACTTGCTTCGCATGCAAATCCCGGCATTTCTGGGTAACACTGGGCATAACCCCTGTCAGAAGCCCCGGAGAGCTGCTGCCAGTCGGTGCAGGCAACAGAGTCCGACCAGATTGATGCCAGGGTTGCACATGACTGAAGTCACCTGGATGCAAAGTAATAATAATAATAATAATTACCTGCCCCAAGAAGACCAGCATATCAGGGAGAAGCTTCCTAGCCTAGTTTTCTATGAGCGGGGCTCATACAGAATGTATACAGAAACATTCAGACATGCAAGTTGCCCACCTCAAAGGGGGCAAGGCCTCTTTTTCTAGAAAGTGTGCAATTTTAGAACCACCCAGAGCAGGTGTCCCTAGACTACAGATAAGTAAGCGAAGGAGACACGTTTCCAAAGATCAACACCTCGCGCACATGAACTATTATGCACCTCACCCGATTTCTCCCAAGCTGAGACACAGCACAAAGGGCTCTTTAATTCCCTTCCAGATGCACAAACAACAAGGAGGGCATTGGCAGAGCCCTTTGCCCTCTGGACATACCTCGGCCACTTTCTCCACAGCCCAGAGACAAGCAAAAAGCTCTTCAACCTCCTGCAGGGAGATTTTGGAACCCGCCACCCAGAGCAAAGCATTGTGGGGACGCAAAAAGGCACAGCACCCACAATACCCCTTGTTTTAACCCCCTTCATTGGTCAGGGGAACACAGACTGCCATGCTCCCGCCAGCTAACGTTTATATACGTTTGTCCACTACTGCTGGTGGGGGTGGGGTGATCAATTCGGCCCAAAACAAGATGATACGCCCCCTCCTCTCAAAAACCATAAGCAGTATGGTCCCTCCTTCTACCTATCTGAGGAACAACCGCCTGTTGTTGTTGTATTACCAATTCCAGTGGCTATTGGGTCCCCCAAATTGTGCACACTCTTCATCCCTCTTCTGTTCCATCTCCTGACACCAGTCAGTAACGAAACAATAAGGAAGTCCCAACCACCAGCACACCTGGAAATGTCTTCATTTTTACAGATTGGTCTAATGCAAACTACTTCTGTGATTCTAAAGGTATGCTTTAGCAGAGATCCCTACATTGCAGCGGGTTGGACTAGATGACTCTCAGGGTCCCTTTCGACTCTACAATTCTATGATTCTATATCCTGCTCCTAGGTAAAGGGTAAAGGGGACCCCTGACCATTAGGTCCAGTTGTGGCCGACTCTGGGGTTGCGGTGCTCATCTCACTTTATTGGCCAAGGGAGCCGGTGTACAGCTTCCGGGTCATGTGGCCAGCATGACTAAGCCACTTCTGGCGAACCAGAGCAGCGCACAGAAACGCCGTTTACCTTCCCACCCGAGTGGTACCTATTTATCTACTTGCACTTTGACGTGCTTTTGAACTGCTAGGTTGGCAGGAGCAAGGACCAAGCAACGGGAGCTCACCCTGTTGCGGGGATTCGAACCGCCAACCTTCTGATCGGCAAGTCCTAGGCTCTGTGGTTTAACCCACAGCACCACCCGCCCCGCCCCAAAAGAGGGCAATCAGGCCCACTTCACAGAGACCCCCAGACATTAAAGGAGGACCACTGTCATATACCAGGCCTTGCAGCTGCCAAAGTGGGAGAGGATGAACAGGAGGGGGGGGGGCAAAATAAAAATAAAAAGACACTCCAGTGCTTCCTGATGGAAGTCTCCCCACCTCTCAAGAGAGCCAAAATGAATTTAATGGGCATTCCCAGTTCTCCTTGGGAAGCTAAATTTAAGGGATATGCTCCCACACCAAAACATAGGAAGCTGTCTTGCACTGAGTCAGACCTTTAGTCCATCTTGCTCAGTATTGCCTACACGACTGGCAGCAGCTCCCCAGAGTTTCAGGCAGGAAACCTCTCCCAGTTCTATCTGGGGGTGCCACTGGGATTGGAACCAGGGACCTTCTGAGGCCAAAGCAGATGCTGTACCCCAAAGCCATGGCCGTTCCCTGGGTTACAATTTGTTCATCTCTGGGGCACTGCCAAGGCAGAAACAGTAAAAAAGGAAGAAAAAAAGGACCCACCCACCAACGGCACCTACAGAAATTCACACACCCCTTCCACTCCAAAAGATCTGGGAGAGGGGACACCCACAGCCTCCCTGAACCTCTTTTTGTAAACAGGAAATGCCCAGTGGAGGGGCTTAGCATCTTCTTTAAAAAACAGCTGACCCCAGAAGTCTACAGCCAAACACAAACCCCTACTGGCAACCCAGATTTCAGAAAGCAACACCTTTATGAGCAGGTAAGGCAAGGAGGCCCCTCACACCTTTTGGGTTGGATCCAGCGCTGCTCCTGCTCAGAGGCAGACCCATGGGAATTGATCGGCACATGGCCAACTTTAGGCCCATTCATTTCAATGGGTCTACTCTGAGGAGGGTCCGAGTTGCAGGCAACCCCTTTTTTTTGCTCCCAGAACTTTTAGCCATGATCATCGCGGACCCACCGATTCTCCCCAGAGACCCACGTTTCGGGAAATCCGGATGCCCCACAGTCATCCCCCTCCAGGCTTTAAACCTTCACCAACCTAGCACTGCCCACCGCTTCCAGAATTGTACACCACGTAAAATCGGGAGCCTTTCCCTTTCCCTGCGAGTCCCCTTTATCTGATCAAAGCCACCAGAAAGGAAGAAATCCACAATTTCAGATCCAGTTTTCCTTTGACACCCAAAGGGGAGGGTGGAATATGTCACCCCCCTCCTTTTTCACAACCGTGATATTAATGTATGTCATTTCCAAACACCACCCTCCCCCCCCCTCCGACCCCCACAAAGGTTGACATGTATAACGGCAGAGGGAAGCCTCTGGTGTGGATTCAGAGTAGCTTTGCGTAAACCTGGTGATAGGGGCGAGTGGTGGCTGTTTCACAAACCCCAGCAGATTTGAAAGCTCGCCACATTTTAAGAAAGGCACAAGTCACGCCGCGTTCAGGCAATCATGCAAACACACAGGAACGTGGCAAGGCAGATCTGGGTTTCCAAACGTCCTTTCCCTCCCCCCCGCTTTTAATTTTTTTTTAACGCCAAATAAAAACAGAATGCCAACTTACCCAAAATCCTGATCCATAGATTTGAAGAAAAATTTGTAGTTATGCACCGGCCGGTTGCTGAGGACATTTTTGAAATCTGCCAAAGTGACTTTTTCCGGGGAGACGGGCAATTTCACCAGATAAGGGGTCTCCTCTTCGTCAATGTGATAGATTATTTTTGTCTCCGCCATGGACGAAGGAAGGGGTGTTGGGGGAGGTTGGAAGGGGAGGGGGGGAACAGGGGAAGGTTGGGGGTGTGAGGAGATCTGCCAAGGAGGGGAGGAAAGAGAGAGAAAGAAAGGGGGGGAGAGAAAAGGGGGTGGGTGGGTGAGGGAGGGGGGAATCAAGGCCAAGTTCAAGGTGCCAGTCCCTCAGATCCTTCGTTTTACAATGCAAGGCTTGCTTCCAAACAGGAAGGGAAATGTCAGTGTCTGCGGAATGCTACCGTAGCGAGCCATACGCAGAAGGGTTGTCACGCCCCACACCGCCCCTTAGCGGCACAGACGGAGACAGGCACCTGGAGGTGGGCTCGCCAGAATGCATTCTCCCCAACGTTGGGGGCTGGATGCTTACAGCATCAAAATCGACCTCCTCTCCCCGCCTTGCCTTGCAAACCTGCTTCCAAAATCCGGAGACTCACAAAGGAGATGCGTAAGCCTTGCCTTCCCCAACGCCCTGGTAGCGATCTCTCTCTCTCTTACACACACACACAAAATCCTGGTTTATTGCAATGACACTTAATAAGAAGAAAATGTTGCAACGGTGAGATCGACCTGGAGATCTAAAGAGCCTCTTTGGCTTGCAAAGGCGGGCTTGCAGGCGGAGAGGTAAAGAGGGAGATCCTTCCCCAAACTGCAAACCAGAGGTCTCTCCTCGGCACGCACACACAAATGCCCTCTCTCTATACCCAATATCCTCTCTTCTTCTCGGCAGTCTCCTCCCCACACACGCAGCTTAAAGGGCCACGGCTCGGGTTTTGTTTTTTGTTGTTGTTGCAACCGCGCGCGCGCCCCCGTCCGCGGGCAAAAGGCGCGCCCGTGTTCCAAAGGCGCGCAGGAGCAGCTGCAGCAAGCAGGGACAATTGCGCCGCGCGTGGGTCAGATCCGGAAGGAGGGGCGCCTGCCACAAAACGTTCCCGTTGCCCCGGCCGTCCAGGCACGCGTTTGAGGGTGTTGCATTGAAGCACCGAGCGGAAACCTCCGCGATCAGCCCCCCTGCCTGCAGTCACACAGAGCAGATTTGCAGGGGGGCGTCATGTGACTAGCCCACCTCTTCCTGCTTCCCTCAATTGGGGGGTGCGAGTTTCTACAAGCAGCCTTAAGGTCGCCCAGTGGCTGCGGTTCCTATTTGATTTTTCAAATATATATATTTTTAGCAGGTAGGCAAGAGATCCGGGCCACATTCCCTTCCAGGCAACCTACCAGGGGCCACATGCCAGCGGTGGGCGGGCCTGGAAGCCAAAGCGGGCGGAGCAGCGGGTGCTCTTTCTATGCTTTGAACAGCAAGCTCGTTTCTCTACATACTGGCACACCCCTCTCTAGCCTCCATCCACGCAAGCAAAACAAACAAAAAGCGTTATCAGAGTTCGAGGACACAGCCTAACCCCGAGGCAAGCGATTGCAAAAGAGGAACGGGAGGGGTGTGGCATAGGGAGAGGGGTGTGGCCAAAGGTTAAGGGGTGCGGCCAGGAGAAAGGGGTGTGGCGTGGGGAGAATCCTGCAGGCCACATAGAGAAACCTGAAGGAGTCCTTATCCCTGAAATAGATACATCTCACTTTCTTTTGCATCTGAGCCTCTCTTCACACACCCAAAAAGATGAAGAAAAAAAGTACAGTGGTACATCGGGTTACAGGCGCTTCAGGTTACAGACTCTGCTAACCCAGAAATATTACCTCGGGTTAAGAACTTTGCTTCAGGATGAGAACAGAAATTGTGCAGCAGAAATTGGGTGTGTGCTTTTAAATGGTAAGTCACTTTGAGCCAATTTTTTGTAGTAAGCAACAAATAAATATAACAAGAATATTCTCCTATAGATGTCCTATTACCTATTGTCGTTACTGCTGCTTTTATAGTTTACGCCGGCTCATTTGTTTTTACAGTTTTACAGTTTTTGTAAAACACGTGGAAATTTTAATGATGTAAAGACTGCTGAAAGAGGTTGGAACGGGAGAGCAGGTTGAGCTTTTCCCCAAATATGTGTCACATATTTGTAGATTGTGAGCCTGAAACCAGGGGCTGTGAGGTTGTTATTTTTAATTGATGTGTAGGCCAGTCTGGGACCTTTTCCACTTAAAGAGTGGGTTATAAATGCTTGTATATACTGTATAAGCATTATATTATATACAGGTATAATATATAGTGGTACCTCAGGTTAAGTACTTAATTTGTTCTGGAGTACTTAACCCGAAACTGTTCTTAACCTGAAGCACCACTTTAGCTAATGTGGCCTCCTGTTGCTGCCGTGCTGCCGGAGCACGATTTCTGTTCTCATCCTGAAGCAAAGTTCTTAACCCGAGGTAATATTTCTGGGTTAGCGGAGTCTGTAACCTGAAGCGTATGTAACCTGAAGCATATGTAACCCGAGGTACCACTGTAATAGGCAAGTGGGGATGTGTAACAAAATTTAGTTGTGTGGCATGTCCCTGTTTCAGCAAGCCAGCCATGCCTCTTAAGCTCTTTGGGGCTGTCCTCCTCTCCAGGTAACCTTAAAAGCGCCTGCTTACCAGAGGTATGAGCTGAAGGGCAAGATATTAAGGGAACTTGGCCTGGGGCCCATTACAAGGAAATTGAGTCCAGTATACTCCTCAAAAGAGGTCGTGGAAAGGAGTTGTCTTAAATACAGAAGAAATAACATCCCATACTATCTGTATCTTCTATGGAACCTTATGCCACACCCCTCCAAAAATAACATAGAAGTGATTTCTCTCTTTGAGGGTGGAAAAGACGTCAAGATGAAAAATACCTTGTGCGCAGTTGCTGCACAGGAAGGAAAAGGCCCTTCCCAGAGAGAAAATGTCAATTGACAAAGGGTTGGTGCTCAGCAGCCATTTCTGATAGTTTGAATCACTGGGTGGGCAACTTCAAAACACACACACACACCTGCCCTCCCTTCTTAGCCTGGTGTCAAAGCCCCCAAATCTGTTATGCTGATGGTGTTGTTGATGGGAAGGAGGTCAGTGGAAGAGAGAGCCTGCTTTGCGTGCAGAGAGCCCCAGGTTTCATATTACAAAATGCACTCTGCACATGCTCAGGAACAGTCTTTCAAGGCCAAGGGATGTGCAGGAATCAGGCTGAGGTGCAAATTTAAGCCCAGCCTGCACACTGTGGTGCAACATCCCTACGTTCAGAGAGATTGTAAAAAACCAGTTGGCCACTAGGGTGTAGCAAAGGCATTGCAGCAAATCCTGCCTGAATCTACCGGCTGCAGTAGGTCGGGAACGACTTTTAAAAACCCAAGAAGGCCATGAGATCATAGCTATTTCCAAAAGTCGGCGTATTTGCACAGATTAGTTGCTTGGTTAGTCCCAGAGAACAATGGAGGCAGTACTGATAAGGTGACCTTTTTAATGTGCTCATTTTGTACCATGTGTCTAAGCTTGGTGTGCTATGCTTCATCAAACTCGAAAAAGAGCTCATTTCTCAAGCACATGGGAATCACACTGGAGAGTTCCAAATGGCCAGACTCCTGCACGATGAAAGGGAGACCTTAAGGTTCCCTACGTCTGTTACAAGGGGAAGGCCAGGAGTCTTTGGGATTCGTGGAGCTGAAGGCTATCAATGGCTGCTAGCCACAATGCCTATGTTCTAGCTCCACTGTCAGAAGTCGTATGCCTCTGAATACCAGTTGCTGGAAAGTGCAGGAGGGGAGGGTGCTGTTGCACTCAGGTCCTGCTTGCACACTTCCCAGAGAAATCTGCTCTGCCACAGTGAGAGCAGGATACTGGATTAGATGGGCCATTGGCTTGATCCTTCAGGGCTCTTCTGAAGTGTCCTTAAAGCCAATACAGTGGTACCTCGGGTTACATATGCTTCAGGTTACATGCGCTTCAGGTTACAGACTCCGCTAACCCAGAAATGGTACCTCGGGTTAAGAACTTTGCTTCAGGATGAGAACAGAAATCGTGCTCCGGCAGCGCGGCGGCAGCAGGAGGCCCCATTAGCTAAAGTGGTGCTTCAGGTTAAGAACAGTTTCAGGTTAAGAACGGACCTCCGGAACGAATTAAGTACTTAACCCGAGGTACCACTGTAAAACCATTTTAAAACAAAACAAAACCCAAAACCCTAATTTCAAACAACCCTTTCCTTATATGCCGCGTAACTTGTGCCTAGCTAAGTCAAAAACTGAGTATAATTTATAAATTACTAAGCATTCACCCTGATTTCCTTGCACAAAGGTAAAATTATATCCAGACTTTATCAAGCCTTTGTCCTGAATTGCTTGCAGGATGCTTATATACCTTCCTGCTATTCACTAATCCATCTGAGACTTTTTAATGCCTTTCCTTGTTACTTTCCTAACTGCAAAAAGCTAGTTTCTTTTTTTCGAAGTGGATTTGTTGAGTGAATGTGCATCTCCCTATATACACTTGAATTCCTCCTGTAAAATACCAGCAGTCTGGAAGTATAACCAGTAGCTGATTTCGCTCCCATTTGTCCCTCAGTTGCACAGATGAGCTTTGCAAGACACTGGTTATTTGAATCCCACTCGGAAATACAAACAGCCTGGAAACAATCGCACAAAATTGATAAACCGCTTGATTGTGCAAAAAAACAAAAAAACCTCAAAGTGGTTTGTAAGAAGGGGCGGGAAAGAGATTATCAGTAAAACAACAACAACTACTAAAAGCTATTTAATTCATTAAAAAAATAAAATCAACTAGCTAAAAGTCAGATTAAAACATTAAAGTCAGCAGAACAAGTATTATCTGGCACCTGTGACAGTGGCAGTTCTGCAGGTCAAAGCAGTTGAGGAGACCTATATGGAGCAAGGTGATCTCACAGGTAAACTGGTCCCAAGTTGTCTTGAATGGGGCCCAGCAGCAAATCAGCAACCAGTGTAGGCCTCTGAGCAAAGCTGTTAGATGCGGACAGGATCTCGCTCCTGTTAGCCAGCGTTGTGGAATTACAGTCGACAGAGAAATCCTGCGCAACAAACCCACTTTCCCGAAAGACTGGGCTTTTTCCAAGAAGGAAATGAAAGTTGAGGTGCACTGGAAATGTCTTCTAATCTCCTTGCAAAGAAATCAATCTGGATGAACACTCAGTAAACTGGTTGTCTGGAAACACCTTGCATTCCTAGCATGTGATCTCAGAAGCATCTTTTTAATCTCCAAGAAGGAGCTTCCTTCTGTGACTGAGCCCCACGCTGTCCCTAGTGAATGCAGTGTGAGAAGACACCCACCCACAGAAAGCTCTCATCCAGATAGAAAGATACAGCAATTAACACATTTTTAATCATCCACCGGAAATAAGCACGTCCTGCTGACAAGCCACAGCTGCGCAATGGGGAAGGGCATGCAAAATGTTCACATCGGATAAATGTGGCACTTCCACTTATTTCCGCACCTGCACGGGTTCCCCCCTCCAAACAAGCTGCATCCAATTAAGCTGTCTTGCAAATTAGGCCTGTAAGATCTGGGCTGGTTTGCGGCAAAGATCAGCCTGCCCGCCTAGACTCTCGTAATCATATGAATTAATTATCCACTTCAATTCCCAACGTGGCAAAATTGCGGACAGTTTTGATTTGCAATTTTCACCCTACCACCCTCACCACATAATCAATCCTCACAATGCGCATGCAGATAATCAAAATATAATGGAGTCTCCTGGGGCTCAAACACTATGCAAGGGGTGGAGCCTGTAAGTGAAGGAGGTGTGCCTGCCCTAATAGAGGGGTGGAGCTTAGGGATAAATTAACCTGTCAATTCCGATTCTTCATTTCTCATTTTTTCTAGTCTTAAGTTTGGTCCTTACATTGCCACATCACTTTGATTTTATGATTATTTTTTAAAGTCCTCACAAAATTTCATCAGCATTTTTGTGGTAATTTCTCCTGATATACATTTTTATACGCAGTTCTGCCTACTTTACACATTTTCTGCAAAGCAGTTTCCCCTAATATAATGCACTGTATGTTATCGTCACCAAGATACGCATTTTTGTACACATCATTGGCTCAAGAATGGCATTGCAAAATTCAGAGGTGTGTGGATTTCAAAGGATGCCTGTGTTTCAGTTCACGGTATTGTGAATTAGGTAGGTTCTGAACTGAATTTCTCCCTCATCTCTAGTGGAGCCTAATGACACTTGTGGGATCTGACGGCTGTGTCCAACTAAGTTCTACTCACTCAGTGGACTCACTGAGATTGATGGGCCTAATTTAGTTGTGTCTATTAATTTCAATAGGTATACTTTGAGTAGGACCAGCATTGGATTAACCCTAACCCTTTTTTAGTTGATTTTTTAAATTGCAAATTTATTAAAGGAGGCAAAACACACAGAAGGGTATAAAAAAATGGATTTTACAAGCCCTCACGTTCACTAAAAGACTTATACTTCAAGCCTGTAAGGATAAGGACTATCTATGGCCTGAAGACCTAAGTTTTACCAACCCTGGTCTATGGGCACAGATCAGTTGGTTTCATCTGATGGGAAGGACAGGGCCCCGTCAACTAAAGTTGTGTGTGCATTTCATTTATTCCACACCTTACTATATTTACCTTTAGTACTGCTCTGGTGACCAGACGACTCTTGGAACCATAAGGAGAGCTTCATTCAGCACTACAGCATGTGCAGGAGGTCTCAAGTCTCCAGTTCAAAGGATCTGATCATAGGCAATGGGAAAGACTCCTGGATAGTGGCTGCCAGTCGGAGTAGACAAAACTGGACTGGATGGGCAAATAGTCTGACCTGGCATAAAGCAGGTTCCTAATGATGCTATGCCTGGCTCCTAGAATTTATAGCAATTCAGAGGCTTTGTCCCATTGATAGCAGGGGACGAGGCTGCATGGTCCCATCCCTTCCTTGATTGAAGAAGTCTCTAGTGGTTACCAGGGCCAAGCTTGAAGTACTGGCTGTTTCAGTTGACCTGTTTATTGAGCATTCTGATGAGCTTAAGAAGAAGTTAGACTATGTCCGGTCTTTATCGAGCAGTCGTCTTGGTTTGTGGGGAGGTTTCCCAACAATGAGCATTCATCCTGATTCGCTTAAGCAGAGGTTAGACTATGGTCTTTATCAAGCAGTCGTCCAGATTGCAGAGGTTAGACCAGTGGTTCCTAACCTTTTTTTGGCCATGCCCCACCTAAGCATCTCTAAAACCCTGATGCCCACCCCCAGTGACATATAATTATTATTATTCAAAAAGTGAACTCCTATTCACGTGGAGGAAGCCTAAAAGGCCATTAACTGTTAATAACTCATTCTCGAATTGCCCCCCTTAAAAATCAAATTGCCCCCCTGTGGGGCGTGTGTCCCATACTGGGGACCACAGGGTTAAACTATGGTCTTTATCAAACAGTTTGTCAAGATTGCAGAGGTTAGACTATGGTCTTTAGCAGCATTCGGTCAGATTCGCTTGTGCAATATTGACATGTCTTCCCATTGGTCATTTGTTCATCCCACTTTCTTCAATCCCCGTCATTTCTCTAACCACAAAAAAAGTCCGCTAGTGAACAAACCAACCTACTTGCACCCACCCTAATGGTGCTAAATTTCCCAGAGTCCCTGGGGGCTGCTGCTCAAAGTCCAGTCAGCAGAAGGCCACTGCTGTGCTGCCCTGACTACAGTGTGAGAGGCCAACCTTTGTGGTACTTATATACCAGGCCCGACGAATCCGAAGGCTTCGTACTGCCAGCCAATCGCTGGAGCCGGTGTTGCGTGCTCCTGTTCCCATTTATGCCAGAAGAGGGCACTGAAGCCAATTCCCTTAGTAGACTAGGCCTCTGCCTCAAATCTAGCCAAGGCCTCAAGAGGCCCTGACAAAAGCTCTATTCACTGAAAACAGCTTCCATGCAACCCCCGTTTCTTCTCATAATAGCCTACACAGAAACAAAACTTGGGTTACTTGCTCTGAAAAGTTCAAGAGCAAAAATGCTGCCCCCTCTTTCAGTATTGAAGGTCAAGAAATCTCCGTCCCAAAGGCCTGGAATTTTCTCCCAAAGCAGGCTGCTGCTGTCAGCTCTGTTGCCAAGGCAACAGTCATATATCCTGAGGAAAGGACTGCACTCTTACCAGCTATAAGCCACAGAAGCAAATATTGATTCCAGAGTTCCAGATGAATTTTTTGGGTGGTGCTTCTTTTTAAGCCCCCCTTTTCTGTGTCAAAGAATTTCCTCCCCTCCTTTTTCTTTTTTGGAACACGCGTTCTTCCGAATAGTTGAGCTATAACGACATTTAACATAACCCTTTTTTAAGGACACAGCAGGATGTAAACTGTTTCCAAACGAAAATACAGTTTTTTCCCAGAAACATTGTAATGGCTGCAGCAGATGCTTCTCACTTCCGTACTGTCAGCTAGCTGTAGAACGGGATGCAAAAAATCTCTGGGTTTTCTTTTTCAAATCAAGTTTTTATTTTTTTTAAAAAAAGAAATGAATATTTGCTTGCGGTATCGATAGTTTTAAAGGGGCAAAATAAATAAATTTGGGTGTATGTCAATCTTCGCTGGAGAACAAGAAATCGCAATATTTACTGGGCGAAATATGCCCAACAAGCCAGCTTTACTCAGTGCAATTAATTGTGGGATGCCGTAAGAGTCAGTCCCTTTGATGTCCAAAGCAATGAGCAAGACTTACAGCTTGAGATGGGTGAACTGCCACTTCGGGTTTCTCATTTCTCCAGCTTGAAGTTCAGCTGTCCACATTTCCACATCAGTCTGCCAATTTATTTTTCAAGTCCCCATGAAAATTCACCTGAACTAGCCTAATGAAGAGTTAACAGAGAACCTGAAATCTTGTGGCATTTTGGTTGGCCAAATAAAGGCATTGCCCTAATGTGGGTTTATGAATTATTTATTTATTATGAATTGATTCCCCCCAGTGTGAAAGTATTTCCAGCATGATATCATCATGTTGCAATCCTTACAACAACCCTGTAAGGTAGGTAGGTAGGTAGGTAGGTAGGTAGGTAGGTCAGTACCCTCATCTTCCATATTGCAGTTCTGGAGCTGAGGATGGGAGAGAAAATGGCTTGCTGCTGAAAAGTCACCAGCACATGTGAAATTTGGGGCAGGCAGGAGATCCCAGCCTCTGTGAGTTGCCAGTGTTGTGTACCTCAACATATTTAGCAAGCGGGTAAGCCCTCAGCACTTTCTATAAAAAGTGACTTTCAAACTATGGTCAAGGACGATTCTTAAAGAGCAAACAGCGAAGCACATGCTCAAGAGAAACTACCCAGAATCCTTTGTAGCATGGCAGGGTTTACTTGAGTGACAGGTTTACATGAAATGGTTCCCCCTAAAACAGTCATGTATTGAACAATTAACTTGATCATGACAGGCGACCAGGTGATTCCATGTAGGCGAGTGAGCAGGCTGACAGAGAAGGCAGATTATTCTACCCCTCCTCCCCAGCTCACTTGGTTTCTGAGCTAGTTGCTGAGGAAAAAAACTCCCTCCTCAGTTATTGGCATGGAAACACTTCCCAGCTTCCATGCCTGCATTTAAGCTGTCCTTTGCCAACCTTGGCACTCTCCAGATATTTTTAGACTACAATTCCCATCAGTGCCAGCTGCTGATGGGATTTGTAGTTCAAAACCACTGAACAACACTAGGTTGGTGAAGGCTGGGATAGCTGGATAGCTCAGTCGGTAGAGCATAAGACTCTTTATTTCAGGGTTGTGGGTTTGAGCCCCACGTTGGGCAAAATATTCCTGCACTTGCATTTGCAAGGGGTTGGACTAGATGGCTCTTGTGGTCCCTCCCAACTCTACAATTCTATGGATCTATTTTGTGAACACTCATAGGAGGCTAGTAACATTTTAAACTTCTATGGGCTTATTTACAGAATACTGCCCTAAAACCAGAAATCTGGGGGCAGCAATCACTGTTCTGGAAGTTATGCCATGTGTGAAGATGACTTTGGTCCAGATCTCATAGACACCTTCATTTCCTTTCCCCTCTAAGCAGCTTTGCAGCACTGGGTGAACTGAAAGACAAGTTAAAACGTGGCAGGAGCTTGATGAATAAGTGACCCCATTTCAGTCTTGGCCAGTGTGCTGTGCTTGGAACAGGCAGCTTAAACCAATCTGATTTTTGACTCACTGACATAAAAGGGATCTTATGAGATGCCGCCACCGTCCATGGCAAGAAGGCAGTTTTGGCTTCCGAGAGAGACAGAGATGATTGCCAAGTTCTTCTGAAGAACCCCGGACTCCAAGCAGCCATCTTATTTACTGTGCTATCTACCAGCTTTGGAAAGTAAAAGCTTGAAAAAACTCTCACCCTATAATCAACGAGGTCACATCTCCACTATACATTTTTAAACACTTCAGTAGCCATGTCTTCCCTCAAATGAATCCTGGGAACTGTGGTTTGTTGAGGGTGCTAGGAATTGTAGCTCTAGGAAAGATCTTCTCTCAGTGCTTTTAATGAACTACGACTTCCAGGATTCTTTGGGGGAAGCCATGACAGTTGAAGTGGTAGAAGAGGGCTTTAAATGCATGGTGTGTATGTGAACTGACTTAGGATGTGGAATTGGGCATGTTTAGTCTAGAGAATGGGGACGCGGGTGGCGCTGTGGGTAAAACCTCAGTGCCTAGGACTTGCCGATCGTCAGGTCGGCGGTTCGAATCCCCACGGCGGGGTGAGCTCCCGTCTTTCGGTCCCAGCTCCTGCCCACCTAGCAGTTCGAAAGCACCCCTAAGTGCAAGTAGATAAATAGGTACCACTTTATAGCGGTAAGGTAAACGGCGTTTCCGTGTGCTGTGCTGGTGCTGGCTCGCCAGAGCAGCTTCGTCACGCTGGCCACGTGACCCGGAAGTGTCCTCGGACAGCGCTGGCTCCCAGCCTCTTAAGCGAGATGGGCGCACAACCCGACTGGCCCGTACGGGCAGGGGTACCTTTACCTTTTTAGCCTAGAGAATAGGGGCCTGTTTATGGAGCATTCGTCCTGATTTGCTTCCAGAGAGATTAGACAGTGTTGTCTATTTAGTAAGCATTAGTTCTGGTTTGTTTACGGGGAGGCTTTATGATATTTCGTCAAAAACCAATATTACCACACACTTGCCTCATCGGGAAAAGTCTATTACACCACAATAACTCCTAATCAAGTGTAACTGTACAACCTACATTTGCCAGTCTGTGGTTACACCCCACTGGGAAACAATGAGAGAATGGGCGGACCACGGAGGACTGATGCAGGACACGACAGCACTTTTTAAAGTCCCGAAGGCTGTCACATGGAAGAAGGCAGGACTTGGGCAGAGAACAAGATCATATGGTTACAGGAGGGCAGATTTCAGAGGAACAGTCGGCGAAACACTGTTTAATAGGAAGAGCAGTTTGACAGTGTAAACCAGTTACCTCCAGTTTCTCTCACTGGAGTTGTTCAAACAGAGGTTGTTTTTTCCTGCACTGAATGTGGGGTGTGTGGGTGTGTGTGTGTGTGTGTGTGTGAGAGAGAGAGAGAGAGAGAGAGAGAGAGAGAGAGAGAGAGAGAGAGAGACTAGACGGGTCACAAGGCCCCCTCCAATTCTGCAATTCTAACCACAGAATGAGGTATCAGGTATCAGGATCTGCAGGACTAGAAAGAGTTTTGAAGACTGGAAAGAAGGTCTTCTACTTAACCCACACCTTATATTCTCATGCAAGGCTTGATGCCTCAAGACACCCACACGCCCTCAAGAAAGGCTGCAGGAAATTTAAAGGCGTTGTGGAAACGCCAAAGGGAAGGGCTGTAATTCACTGGTGGAACATCTCCTTTGCATGCAGAAGGTCCCAGGTTCAACCCCCAGGATCTGCAGGTAGGCTTGGGAGAGAAGTTTGTATTGAGAGCTGCTGCCAGTCAAGGTTGACAGTACTGAGCTAGGTGGACAATTGTCTGATTCAGTTCACTATGTTCCTTAGGAGAGCTAAAGGTGGGCCAATTCAGATTTGTTGACCCAAATGTCTGATGGAAGAGTTCTGTGTAACACGGAAGGCAGCATGCTTCAGCAACCACAAAAGCAGGCTTAAGTCGATAGCCATCTTAAAAAAAAAAATCATTTAAATGTTGGTGCAAGAAGAAAAACTGCAAAATCTCTTCTGTGTCTAACAGTAATCCAAGCTCCTACGTTTTTTAGCTCATTTCAGAAAAAGATCATTTAAAAAAATTCTCAGAAGATATATACAAATGCAACAAAATAATTATGAAAAGGGAAAAAATGATCATTTTATAGAATAAGAAAGAGGAAGTTTTAAACAGTGCAATTCTATACCCTCGTCCTATTGAGATCCAATGGGACTTACTCCTAGATAAGTGTCTACAAAAGAAAAGGAATAAGCTCCATTGGACTCAATGGACTGTATCCAAGTTAGTCATGCTCAGAGCAGACTCACTGAAATTAATGGACCTAAGTCATAATTTATCTATGGGTCTACTCTGAGTAGGGATGCATGAAGACATCTTTTGCCCTGTACTCTTTGCAGGCAGCACTGTTTCTGCTCTGCTGCAATTCACCTTCCACCAAAAACTACATTATTTGTTTCACTGTCTGCTGTGGCAAAATTACACAATTTATGTAACTTACAGAATTTATTACATTGTCATTACATTATTCTACTCCATTCGTTCAGTGTATAAGAAACACAATGTATTTTTTTTGTGGGGGAAGGTTATCAATTATGTATCATTTGGATTGATTTCTGTTCTGGGCATTCCAGTAAATATTATACTGTATATATAATTCCAGTAAGATATTATATAAACAAGGAACTGCGGAAAGAGGGGGAGAGGAGTCAAAATAAGATATATATACAATAAACGGTTTGCTTTTCAAGCTTTCCTCTCTTTTTTTGAACTTTTGCATGTTGTAAAATTAATTATATAAATATTCTTATTATTTTTAAAAAAGATTTCTGTTCTGGACAAGGGACGACTAAGCGAACACTGACAATTTCTGCTCCTGTTTCTGTTGTCATCAGAAACCTCTGACATCCCTAACTCTGAGTATGACTAACACTGAATACAATCCGATAGGATTTGCTTCCAAGTCGACACGTATAGAATGGCGCTGTAAGTTATCATCTATGTGTTTTCTACCACCAAGACAGGAAGGAAGTCTACAGAGAGCTCTTTGGTAACTAGAAGGATGTTGCAATAAGGAAAAACGATGCTTCTCTTGTTACATTTCAATTCCGATTGGTGCTTCTGGTCCAGCCAGCAGCTTTGCATTCTTGTTTTCATTTACAGTATTCTTTCCTGAATTCTGAAATCAAAAAGAGGAGACGGAGGATCAGGCGGATTTCATGCCAGGATTCCACTGAGCCACAGTTGCATGTATCCAAATTTGAACATATGCCCCCTCCCGAAAAAAATAGCATCAAAAGGACCATAGAGCTTCCAATAATTTAAAAAGAGAAATAACAAATATTACGTTTGAGTGAATAATAATTAGCAACAACAACAATAATTTATTTATACCCTGCCCATCTGGCTGAGTTTCCCCAGCCACTCTGGGCAGCTCCCAATTGAGTATTAAAAACAATTCAGCATTAAATATTAAAAACTTCCCTAAACAGGGCTGCCTCCAGATGTCTTAAAAACAGGATAGTTGCTTATTTCCTTGAAATTGATGGGAGGGCGTTCCACGGGGCGGGCGCCACTACCAAGAAGGCCCTCTGCCTGGTTCCCTGTAACCTCACTTCTCGCAGGGAGGGAACCGCCAGAAGGCCCTCAGCGCTGGATCTCAGTGTCCGGGCTGAACAATGGGGGTGGAGACGCTCCTTCAGGTATACAGGACCGAGGCCGTTTAGGGCTTTAAAGGTCAGCACCAACACTTGAATTGTGCTCAGAAATGTACTGGGAGCCAATGCAGATCTCTCAGGACCAGTTTTATATGGTCCTGGCGGCCACTCCCAGTCACCAGTCTAGCTGCCGCATTCTGGATTAATTGCAGTTTCCGGGTCACCTTCAAAGGTAGCCCCACGTAGAGCGCATTGCAGTAGTCCAAGCGGGAGGTAACTAGAGCATGCAATAAATCACTCTCGATAGAAAAGCAAGCAGAATGATTCCAAAACCAAATTGAAGCAACCACAGTAGTTAAAAAGCATTCGGTTAGCCTGGAAATGGCATGGCATGTTGATGGAGTACTGCTTACTCCTGACACTCGCTATGGCTAGTTCTACGCAGCCAACATGACTACGGGTCAAGGAGGCAGGTGGTCAGCCATATTTCTCCAAGTAATTTGTCTGCATCCTCAGGCTACAAGAAACTAAACTGACCCAGTATAGATGGAGCAGACTATGCTCTAACTGTGGCATCCACCTCTGACCAAATCTGAGTGATTTGATCCCTAAAGTGCCTTGCGATGTTTTTCTGCAGGCCTCTGAGGATGTCAGAGCAATGCTCTCTTGGCCAGAAAAGAAAAGCCCATTCACCACCCAGAAAAGCTCTGCCAGAGGGCTACTTGCAGACGCAATGGTAGCAGAGGAGTAAGCTTTCTTCAATGCCGCTACCACCATGCAGTAGGCACGATGGCGCAGCCTCACCCAGGTTCAGATCGCGACTTACACCACCTGCGCTCTAGCCACCGACCCTCCTGTTTCATAGCATGCAGGTCACTGGAATGCCAAGGCAACCTGCGTGGCTCACTGCAACCATAAGGACACTCAGGAGCAGTTGCTTCAACGGCTCTATTTATCTCACCATTCCACAGTGAGACGAGAGCGCCAGCTGGCTTGAGAAACAGTGCATTAAAAAGTAGCAGTTTATAGCAAAGGGCAGGAAGCACATGGATTTTGGATAATGTCGTGTGAACGTGGATTAAAAACCCAGTGCTGAAAACGCAGTCAGTGCACGGTAAACGGCAGGGAGAATTCTCGAATGTGGAAGAAAGCATCAAGAAGATTCTGCTGGCACATCAGAAGCCAGCGTGCCGGCATTTCTCCCAAAGGGAAACAGTGACTCATCACCAGCAACCAAAAATCAATCACAGAGCTCATAATAACCCCCTTGTAAGCAGGCTGTGGTGGGCTGATGAGAGGGTCAAAGCTATGGAAACTCCTTTTCTCCATCTGTGGCTGGCTTTGCTAACACCAGAGGGTGACACACCCTCTCCCATCATGCACTGGGGAACTTCGGCAAGGAAAACACAAATTGCCCCAACTTCACCTCCTTCTCTTACCTTTATCTAAGTCAATGTTCTTAGGTGGGAGGACCCTGTTATGTTCCGCCTTCTCCTTCAGGATATTGTTCTTGTAATCTGTAGCAGGAAAAGATCTCAGTTCAATAAGCAGCACTGAACAGAAGCTGGTGGAGGCGAAAGCCACAGAACACCCATCAAAGTTCCAAAGACGGTGTGCAGATTGGTTATGGGGGGGGGGGGCTAAAGACGCAGATGGTGCTGTGGTCTAAACCACTGAGCCTCCTGGGCTTGCTGATCTGAAGGTCGGCAGTTTGAATCCCCGTGACGGAGTGAGCTCCCGTTGCTCAGTCTCAGCTCCTGCCAACCTAGCAGTTTGAAAGCACGCCAAAAAGTGCAAGGAGATAAATAGGTACCACTCCGGCGGGAAGGTAAACGGCATTTCTGTGCGCTGCTCTGGTTTCGGTGTTCTGTTGCACCAGAAGCGGCTTAGTCATGCTGGCCACATGACCCGGAAAAACTGTCTGCAGACAAATGCCGGCTCACTCGGCCTGTAAAGCGAGATGAGTGCCGCAACCCCAGAGTTGTCTGCGACTGGACTTAACTGTCAGGGGTCCTTTACCTTTACCTTTTTTAAACAGGCCAGACCATTTGTGAACTTTTCAAAGAAAGAAACATAAAATATGTGGGGCTGGTCCTTGGGGCTAGTCTGGAAGCTTTAGCTAGTACAGAATGCTGCAGCTAGACTTGTGACATGCAATATTGAAATTGTCCAATTCTGATGTCCAACTCTGAACTCTGCTAAACAGTGTTTCCGGATAGCAACTACTGTTTCGTTCAGTTCTTCATCAGCCAATTAGTTCAACAAACACAATCTTTTTTCGAATTGATGTAATATACATGAGAATGAAAAAGACTCTGGAACAGTGCTCATACGATTACAGTGGTACCTCGGGTTAAGTACTTAATTCGTTCCGGAGGTCCATTCTTAATCTGAAACTGTTCTTAACCTGAGGTACCACTTTAGCTAATGGGGCCTCCCGCTGCTGCTGCGCCACCACCGCACGATTTCTGTTGTCATCCTGAAGCAAAGTTCTTAACCCGAGGTAATATTTCTGGGTTAGTGGAGCATCTGTAACCCGAGGTACCACAGTATTACACATCTTTCTACTCACGAGTGTTTGTTGAACTAATTGGCTGATGAAGAACTGAACGAAACAGTAGTCGCTATCCGGAAACACTGTTCAGCAGAGTTCAGAGTTGGACATCAGAACTGGACAATTGCCAATTATATGAAGCTTAACAAGCTGGATGTGACTTATTCAAGGACTTTCAGAGACTTCAGTTTGATAATTTTGATGTTTTGCATTATTCCATAAAGTTTTCTATGCTGTAATTGTTTCTAGCCATCGTGTAGCTTTCGATATTGCTTAGTCACATTTTGCAACACGGAGACTTGTGACAAGAACAGCCTATTGCTAACACACCATCTTGAAAGACCTGCAGAGGCTTCCCATCTGCTACAGGTTTAAGATTCTGGTACCGGTGTATAAAGTCCTGAGTACCTTAAGCTCATCTTCCCCTGTATGTCCCAAGCAGATCATGAACCAGAAGCACAACTCGTGTCAACAAAAAGTTGTGCTTTCAGTGCAGTGGGCTGTGTGGCACTCCCTCTCACCAGAAGTCAGCCAGAATCTTTGCTGAGTTTCACACGTCCAGTTAAAACAATTTTACTTCAGGAGGACTTTGCATCATGAATGTTCTGTTGTTCTTTCTTTAAATTTCTGAGGTTAATGTTTTAAATTTTGTATGTTTATTTTTTTATTGCTGTTAAGCACTTTGAGACCTACAGTGCATGGTGAAAATCAGGATATACATTTTTAAAATAAACAAATAATGAATAAGAGAAGTCATGGCCGGGTATTGTTAACCCAGCTTCATAATTTGCATAATTTGTTTTACAGTGGTACCTTGGTTCTCTAACTTAATCCATTCAACTCCCGAAACTGTTCGAAAACCAAGGCACGGCTTCTGATTGGCTGCAGGAGCTTCTGCACTCAAGCGGAAGCCAGGTTGGATGTTCGGCTTCCGAAAAACATTTGCAAACCGGGTTACTTCCGGGTTTGCGGTGTTCAGGAGCCAATTTGCTCAGGAACCAAGCTGTTTGAGAAACAAGGTACCACTGTAATGTTCTTTCTGTATTTTTTTTTAAGAAACTTTGTGCAATGCAACAGCTAATTAAACACCAGTTCAAGCTATGTTGCCTCTTCTCCCCATTGTTCAGGCATGCTGGCTCCAAAGCAATACAGTGGTACCTCGGGTTAAGAACTTAATTCGTTCTGGAGGTCCGTTCTTAACCTGAAACTGTTCTTAACCTGAAGCACCACTTTAGCTAATGGGGCCTTCTTCCGCTGCTGCCACACCACTGGAGCACAATTTCTGTTCTCATCCTGAAGCAAAGTTCTTAACCCGAGGTACTACTTCTGGGCTAGCGGGGTCTGTAACCTGAAGCATATGTAACCTGAAGCGTATGTAACCCAAGGTACCACTGTACTAGTTTTCAGAGTTCAGCTCTAGAATGTGTAAAGGGCTTGTTTACCACTCCAAAACAACCTCCAACACTTACCCAGCTTAATATCTTCACTTTTGTAGTTGGATACCTCTGGTGTGTGGACTGGGAACTCGCTGAGATTCACTTCTTTCCTGGCAAAGCAAAAGAGGAGGGTTCTGTTTTTTTTTTTGTTAAGTCAGATGCATTTCTAGCACTAGATTATACATCATCACATCCGTGCAACGGATGGCAATGGACTCTGCTTGACACTTTTGAACTTTTAATCACTCAGGGTGTTAATTCAATGAGCAGAGAGGCTAGAAAAAGATGTTTGCTTAAATGAACATTGATGGCTACTAGCTAATATAAACTGAGGCTGCTTTAAAATGCAACACTCTTTGTCAGGATGTTTGGCTGATCCCCATAAGTAAACAAATAGGTGCTATTTAGATGATAAATTGGAGAAGTGCAACATCTGATGGTTAACTGCAACCCAAGTGAGACATTAATCCAGGAATGGCATATCAGATCAGTTCATACTGGATTTTTTTTAACAAATGAAATCCTCATGCATTCGTAATTTCAATGTTCTACTTATTGATGGACAACAAGTCCCTTTGGTGCAAGGAACCAGTTTCTACTCACTCATCAAATTTTCTCACGTTGCACTCAAAACCTAGAAAAGAGAAAGAAAAGTCACTCAAGGGCTTTGACACCAGGGAACCATTTGTTGCAGGCATGAATAAGCAGTCACAAACCAATTCACATCTCATTTTCATGATGCTTGTTGATCGAACCAGTTCCCACTTTAGCAGCCATCCATTCTGAACTGACAAGATACTATGGGGTGCGCATACGTGCCTGAATCAGACAGGGTACTTTCTTTTGGGAAACCCCGTTCATACCTCTTGCAATCTGTGCTATAATGGATGCAAGGAATGGCTTTCATTCATTACAAAATAAATGCACTCCTCTACTCAGAACTCCTTCAAACCTCAGCTCAAAACCCACAAATGGGTGGACCTTCCTAGGATGGAGAGCAATAGACCAGGCGGGGCTGTGCGTGTGTGACTTCAGCTGATGCAGGAAGCTGGAGAGACAGAGGCTTGTGTTGCTCTGGGCTAGACCCAAATCTGTGGCTTGGGGATCGCCCTGGGAATCTAATGAGGAATAAAGATCTATGGGTGTCTTAATGTTGTGAGCCCCTCCATCCTAGGCTCAGGTTGCAAATATGTGTAAATAAAACCATAAAGACACTCCAGTCTCCAGTGACCTTCATTCCAAAGAAACTGAACCCTGGGATAGTGCAGACACCCCTGAAACAGTATTGAAAGCAGGATTGCATATAACTGCCCCCAACACCATCATGAACACAAAATCACCATGAACACAAAATAAATAGGACATCAGGAGGGCTCCAGATGCCCAGAAACTCACCCCTTCTCCGGCGCATGCGTGTGACAAGTACCACAAGGATCAGGAGCAGAATAAAGAGCAGCAGCGTTGCCAGGATGTACCCTAACTGGTGGAAGAAATGAGCACGGCTCTCAGGAATGATGACATTGATCACATTGTGGCCACGGCCGGCATTCGGATCTGGGTGGCAGAGAGGGAAACCGAGAAGAAGGGGTGGATCAATGGTTATTCTTGCAGAGGGGAAGAAACTAACAAGCTAGGTAACAGCTCAAAACAAGCCAGACTGTAGCTCAATGGTACAGAGTACATGCTTTGCATGTAGGAAGTCATAGCCTCAGCCTCTGGGAAGCGCATAGGCAGGGCATGTTGGCAACAGACCATTCCAATGGTTGCCCTTCAGCACATGATCATAGGATGCTGTCTTATCCCAAGTCTGATCACTGGTCCATCTAGCTTAGTGCTGTCATGGCACAATAAAAATATCAGATTCTACCTGTCTGATATTAACCTGTAGGTAACTGCAAGGGTGGCTGAGCTTCTGTCAATAGTATCTCTTGGAGTGATGAATGGCACAGTTTAGCAGGAAGACACTCCAATTAAAATGTCTGTTTCTATATATCTGATATGGCTGCTTCTTTGTATATCGTTTCTGAAAATTGTATATGGACCATTTAAGATGGTCTATATCTGTAATGCCTAATAAAGGTTTGGAGAAAGAAAGAAGCTTAAAGCTGTCTACACTGACATGCAGCAGTATCCCAGGGTTTCAGGTATATTTCAGCACCTTACCTGGAGATGCTGGGGATTGAACCTGGGTCCTTCTGCATGCAAGGCAGGTGCTCTACAGGCCTGAGCTACAGCCCTTTCCTGGGCTGCATATTCAGGGATATACTGCTAAATGGAGGCGCCACTTAGCTATCATGGCCAATAGCCATTGATAGACTGACCCTCCTCCATCCATTTGTCTAATCCATTTGCGGCAGTAGATTCCATACATTAATCACGTGCCCTATCACTGAGAAGTATATCCTTTTGCCTGTCTCAACTCTTCTGAAAAATCAGCTTCAATCAATGAGCCTCACAGAAGAAAGGGAGGGAGAAAATAAATGTTTTCCATTAGACTGTAGGCTCAACTCTTAATGGCTGCCACCACTAACATCTATGGAACAAAATAACATAGCGCACATCATACCAAGTTACACCATTTGTCCATCTGGGATACTCTAATCCACGGATAGGCAAACTAAGGCTCAGGGGCTGGATCCAGCCCAATCGCCTTCTAAATCCGGCCCGTGGACGGTCCGGGAATCAGCGTGTTTTCACATGAGTAGAATGTGTCCTTTTATTTAAAATGCATCTCTGGGTTATTTGTGGGGCATAGGAATTCATTCATTTCCCCCACCCCAAATATAGTCCGGCCCCCCACAAGGTCTGAGGGACAGTGGACTGGCCCCCTGCTGAAAAAGTTTGCTGACCCCTGCTCTAATCGGCAGCAACTCTCTCAGCTAGTTTATCAAATGACCTGCTGTTGGGTATTTTTAACTAGTTTCTCATTTTCCCAAATTTTAACTTCAGTTCTGCACATTTCCATATCAGTAAAATGGATAACTCAGTTGGCTAGAGTGTGGTGCTGATAACGCTAAGGTTGCAGGTTCGATTCCTGTATGGGACAGGTGCTTGCAGGGGGTTGGACTAGATGGTCCACAGGGTCCCTTCCAGCTCTTATGATTCTGCAATTCTAATTCTATGACAAACAACCCGCAAGCAAATTGGGATGAGTGCTCATTGCTGTATAACCGATCCACCAACAATTCAGAATGAATCCTAAAGAAAAACCAGGCACAGCCTATCTAACTTCTGTGTAAGCTTCCTGCAGGCAAATCAGAACGGATGCTCAATCAACAGATCGTTCGGAGGAACCTTATGTGCTGTAAACCTTACCGAGGGGAAGGAATGTTGACGCAGGCCAAGAGAGCAAGTTTAGATAAAACAAAACAAAAACCACACATGCGTGTGCACACTGAAAAAAGAACAGCAATGCAGGGAGTAAGCCAGAAATCCATTCCTTTGCAGGGCGTATGTTGAGCTGGAGAAGGGAAACTTTAGAGAAAGTCGCCAGTGCGGAATGTATCTCTCTGGACAGATTAACCAGGCAGATCATGTTTAAAAGAGAGATTTGGAGCCATTCAAAGGGGTTAGACAAATCCAGATGAGCGGCTGATAGCGGCAGTCTGGGTTTGTTTTGTTTAATTTACCTTGCGGGGCAGGAGGTTAGGGCAGGAGCTCCTTTTGCTTTGTGGAATGTCTCACCGCCCACACCCAATACAAGTCTGTACCGCAGTCCCTATCAGTGGTGGCTAGTGCCCATTGGGACTGATGGAGTGACTGTAGACATGCAAGGAGGCTGCGATTTCTGCCCTGCCCTGCCTTACTTCCTTTCTGCTTCAGTTCTGGTTCCACTAAAACCTATGTTGCTCATTTGGCTATCCACTATGGCTGAAACTAATGCAATAAATACTGTGTTGCGTCCAACGAATTTTTACTGGGAGCAGGCCCACTGAAATTAATGGAAGTCAGATATGCCCATTGATTTCAATGGCTCTACTATGAGTAAGACTAGCATTGGATACAACCCCATTAAATTAAATACTTAATTAACTTCAATGGGAGGGAAACACAGAAAGTGACAAAACGGTTTATGTTACATATACGAAGAAGAAAACAATGATAGCAAACGCAGCTCGTTTTTGCTTGCGTGATTTCCATTCCTGACCTTGGGGCAAACCTGCAGGTTGTGGCAATTAACCCTCGCATTTCTGTTTCCGACGGAATTCTCCGTCTTCTTCTCTAGGCGGAAGGCAAGGAAACCGACAGTAGGTGGAGACATAGCCAACTCATTTGCATTTTGTCCCCATCTGAGACTAAGGGGGAGTGCTGCAACCTGGACTGGTTATGAGTAAAAATGCAGGCAATTCTCACAGTGGCCAACCAGATGTCTATGGGAAGCCTTCACTTTCCCCAATTGTGATTCCCAGCAACTGGTATTCAGAGGCATACTGCCTCTGACAGCTGAAGCATTTATTAATTATTATTATTATTATTATTATTATTATTATTATTATTACATTTATATACAATTTACAGAGCCATTGTGGCAAGTAGCCATGGCAAGCCTCCTCCTCTAGACAGGCATTTGATCTGATCAAGCAGGGCTAACTCAAAATTAGAAAAAAAATCAACTCTTTCCACACTAAAACTTAAGCTACAAGGCAGCCTTCAAGCCCAGTAAAGACACTGCAACATATGTTGAAGATGTTCTAATTGATGGTGATAACGCCACGATAACCTTCCCTTTTCACAAAATATGAGCAATCCATAAAAACAGGGAACAGATGGCTTATTGCTGTTGCGGTTTTAAAAAGAAAAAGTGCTGGGGGGGGGGGGGGGAGAGAGAGAGAGAAGCACCTTCCACTGAAAGCCATAGAGTTAACTTCAGATTTGACGGCAAGGATCAGCCAAAATAGAACTAGGCCATGTTGATATTGTAAGCAGAATAACATTTCCTGTCTAGAGAACTGTTCCAGATTTGGAGCTGCGCCCAGGATTAAGAGGATCCAAGGAAAAGCTTCGTGGCTATGATTTTTCTTTATCTTTCCTTACGTGCGCATGTGTGTTTTCAGGCTCTGTCCCTGTAGGAGTTTACACGGTCACACAGCGGGGGTTCAAGAGGCGGTTGCAGCAACTCTCGCTGCTGAGTAAACACAAATCCATTTCCCATTGTGCTGCTGTTCAGGGGCGGAGGAAGGGGGTGCGGGGGGTGCAGACAGTCCCGGATGTCACCACTGAGGGGGGTGACAAAATCCCAGGTGGCACTTGGGGCCTGCAGTGCACCCGAGCAACGCATCTCTTCAGGGAGAGATGCGGTGGCTTGGGTGCATGTAGGCTCTGCGCTGCCCAAACGGTCCACCCGCTGCCCCCCCTCCAGGTGTAGGGCAGCTGAGTGGGGGGAGGCAGGCAGACTCTGGAGGCCCCACAGTGTGCCTCACCCCTATGGGGGGCTCGTCCCGCCCCTGGGCACGCCGCCCCAGGCACCTGAGCGGCTTCCTCCACCGCCGCCACTTTTCCCCAGTACAGTGGTACCTCGGGTTAAGTAATTAATTCATTCTGGAGGTCCTTACTTAACCTGAGACTGTTCTTAACCTGAAGCACCACTTTAGCTAATGGGGCCTCCTGCTGCTGCCGCACCGCTGGAGAACGATTTCTGTTCTCATCCTGAAGCAAAGTTCTTAACCTGAAGCACTATTTCTGGGTTAGTGGAGTCTGTATGAAGCGTATGTAACCCAAGGTACCACTGTATTGGGGAAAACCAAACATGCAGTGAAGAGGGAAGATTCACAACATACAGAAGAAAGTAAGAACATAAGAAGGACCTGCTGGATCAGGCCAATGGCCCACCTAGTCCAGTATCCTTCTCTCACAGTGGCCACCTGTGGGAAACCAGCAAGCAGGACCTCCAACACCAGAGCACTCTCCCCTCCTGTGGTTTCCAGCAGAAGCTTGCCTGCCTTTGGCAGTGGAAGCTGAGGATAGCCGTTGAAGCTAGCAGCCCTCTCTGGGTTTTTTTTTTACTACAGTGGGTGGTGCTGTGGGTTAAACCACAGAGCCTAGGGCTTGCCAATCAGAAGGTCGGCAGTTCGAATCCCCGCAACAGGGTGAGCTCCCGTTGCTTGGTCCCTGCTCCTGCCAACGTAGCAGTTTGAAAGCACGTCAAAGTGCAAGTAGATAAATAGGTACCGCTCCAGCGGGAAGGTAAATAGTGTTTCCGTGTGCTGCTCTGGTTCACCAGAAGCGGCTTAGTCATGCTGGCCATATGACCCAGAAGCTGTACGCCAGCCAATAAAGCGAGATGAGCGCCGCAACCCCAGGGTCGGCCACAACTGGACCTAATGGTCAGGGGTACCTTTACTTTTACCTCTGGTTGAGAACGGGATCCGTTCCGGAGGCCGTTTGCAACGTGAAAAGCCCGCAACCTGAAGTGCCATATCTGCACAGGTGCGTGGCGCAATTTGGCGCTTGTGTGCATGCGCAAGCAGCGAAACCCAGAAGTAACCCTTTCTGGTACTTCCGGGTCGCTGGGGGACGCAACCTGAAAAAAGTATCATGAAGCAAACGTAACATGAGGTATGACTGTACTTCTTCACACAATGCAATAGTTAATGTGCATAAATGATTTATTGGTCTGGCGCGACCCCCGCTAATTGATTTATTGGTCCACAATTAGCTATTTATGG
>JAXCMG010000100.1:4393488-4436312 GCA_034642415.1 Podarcis siculus
TTGAGGCATCATGGGAACTTCTTAACCTATTAAGTTCCAAATCCACAGTTAAACCACCAGAATTTGATCCCGTGAAAGGTAGTGCCTTATAAAGGGGATTATAAAGGGGATTATTATTATGTACTTTCCCTCACTGTTGGAGGCAGTAAACCTCTAGGTTCTAGTTGGCAGGAATCACAAAAGGGGAGAGTTCTCTTGGCCTCAGGTCCTGCTTCTTGGCTTCCCAGGGGCATCCGGTTGACCATTATCAGAAGAGGATGCCGAGACTGGATGTAATGGGAGGATGGGCATTATTCCTAAGATTAGTGGGATGTTTGTGTAGGGGGGTGTGGGTATGTGAGGAGAGCTGAGTGCAAAGGTCTGATCCAGCAGAGCTCTTCTTGTAATCTTTACAAGCCGGTGAGAACTTCCAGCTGCCTTTCCGAAGCGAAAAGACAGAAGGAAAATAAATACTGTTCCCATTGGTTCAGCAAGTTCTCCCTGTTCAGAAAAAGAAAAGAAGGAAAAACTCCACCCAGGAGTTTTGAGCTGTGGAAGGGGGCAGGAAACATCCCCCCCCCAAACCACCCGTTTTTGTTATGCACTACTTATAGATATATTTCCCTCAGGATTTGGGACAATTTTCTGGTTGTAATCGAAATAAATTCCACTCGTTGTTTGGGGGGTGGATGGGAACGGTTTCTTCTCATTCAGTTTCTCTATTATTGGTTTGTTTGGTTTTTTTTTCCAACTTTGCATGTGCAAATTTGAATTGTGCCTTCTGACTTATTCCCAGAAGGCCAGCTGCTCCCATATGGCATCTGATTTCTCCCCCCCCATTCCACCACTCGTGAACCCAACACACTGCAGCGCTCCATAAACTACCATCACCAGCCCATTAAAAAATTATCCTGCCATCTTCAGCTTCAATATTAAACAGCCAATAAATATTAAAAGCATGATAAATATTTTAAAATGTTAATAAGCATTGAGCTGTACCCTGCAGGTTTTCTTTAAAAAATGTTTTCAAAACACCACATATATTTCTCACTGTTTTGATTGGGATAGCTTTAAAAAGAGAACAAGGCTGAAAGGTACCTACTTATTCCGGAGATGGAAAACATGGAATGGAGTGAAACTGAGAAGGATGTGGCTCTTTTGAGCTTCAGGCAACCATTTTTCCACATGTTTGTCATGGAACCCCTGTTGCAAAGGATTCTGGTACGTAAGTGACGTTGCACACCTGATTCACCCTTGAATCCTCCACAACAGGAGTTCCACTATGGTGTCATGACCCTGAAGTCCACAGGGTAACCGTGGGCTGAGGAGCTGGACCATGTTCCTGGCTCTGAGCTTGATGGTGGTGAACAGGAGCTCACTGAACCTGAGAAACCCCACCGCACCAGGACTCCTAAACCCAAAGCAGGAACCGACACAGGTGGAGGGGGAAAAGCCATCTGAGAAGGAATCCCTATCCTTATTGGGACAGGAGGGGGGGTAGGAAGGTGAGCTTGAACCACCTCCCTTCCGAACTGAGGCCTACGTGAGGAGGTGTCACCTCAGAAACCTTGTTCTTATGAGTGGGAAAACTGTTATAATGAGGTGGTCACCACCCCCGAAAATAAGTATCTTACATTCATGTGGTGGAGAAATCATTGTGAGGGTAACATCCATTTTCTCGCAAGAAAGATCCTTGCCTTTCTTAAGGGGGCTTTTTGTTGTTGTTGCTGAAGAAGCAGCCATTTTCTTCAGAGCAAAGACCCTTATCTTTCATGAGGAGACAATAATTTGCTCAAGGGGCAGCCAATTTCTCTCAACCAAGTTCCTCGGGTTGTATCCATTGCTAATCATACTTAGAGTAGACCCACTGAAATTAATACACATAACCAACTTCAGTCCATTCATTCCAATGGGCCTGCTATGAGTAAAACATAGTTGGCATCAACCTCTTCTATAGATAGATAAAGAAGCAGCTATTTTCTTCTCACAACAAGGTTCCTTATCTTTCACAAGGGGGCAAATGCTTTCTTGCAGCAAAATTGCCTCCTTTGATGCAGCAAAAAGTGCCTCCTTTGATGAAAGACCAATTTTGACTCTGTGTGTGTTGGAATTTACCTACCTGCAGCCGGCGCATTGTGACGAGTGAAGTTCACCACCACCACCTTCTTTTCCGGTTCCGGCTCCACAACAGAGACCTGAAAGATCCTGCGTTCGTGAAGGCCGCAGTAATGATGGTGGAGGTGGCAGGAATAGGTGCCTTCATCAGCCACTTCCAAACCGGATATCCTCAAGGAGAAGTCTCCCTGGGCGAAAGCCTTGTCAGTGATATTCATCTTTTGCCGGATAAACAAGGGACCATAAGAGCGCCCCTCTCCAGAGGCGTACAGGTCAATGAGGCGATCGGCCTTGTCATGAGGCACCCCTGGTGGCTGCCAGTCCCAGTGGACCACCTGCTGGTCTTCTTCGTCGTGCCGCTCGGTCCAGATTTGGTTCCGGTTAATACAGGGGAGTAAGACGGCGCTTCCCTTCAGGGCCACGATCACAACTTTCTCCCCATCCCAAAACTTCTGCACTTCTTCGACTGTTGAAAGAACCATGAAAAAGATACATGTAAACCCTACAGTTCAGGAGATACCATTTTACATGTGCTGTTCTCCATGCACTGAGAAGTTCAAAGCAACCTTTGCTATGCTAAGCCTGTAGCTCCAACTCTCCTCACCAACATGCTGTGAAAAAAGACAGGCATGGAAATAGGTGTGTCCTTCAACAAAGACTACTAGAATTATGAGGCCATGGAGAAGCTCAGTTACCTTCCCTGATTCTACTCAGTGGCTTTAGCTTTTGGTCTTCTATGCTTGGTTCTGGAGTGCTGTATTGTATTTTGACTTGACTACGTGTTGCCTAGACCAGGCATGGGGGAACTGCTGACCCTCTAGATCAGGGTTTCCCAAATCTGGGTCTCCAGCTATCTTTTTTGGACTACAGTTCCCATCATCCCTGACCACTTGTCCTGCTAGCTAGGGATGATGGGAGTTGTAGTTCAAAAACAACTGGAGACTCAAGTTTGAGAAACCTTGCTCTAGATCAGTGTTTCTCAACCTTTGGGTCCCCAGATGTTGTTGGACTACAACTCCCATCATTCCTAGCCAGCATGACCAGTGGTCAGGGATGATGGGAGTTGTAGTCCAACAACATCTGGGGACACACAGGTTGAGAACTGCTGCTCTAGATGATGCTGGCCTTTCATCATCCCTGACAAATTAACCATGCTGGCTGAGAGAGATGGGAGTTGGGAGCTTAACCACATCTGGATAGCTACAGGTTCCCCATCCCTGTTTTAATCCATCTTAATAAAAGCAAGAGCAACCACTCATACCGAGACACAGGAGGGAGTCTTCTTTCTGGAGAGTGATACCAGCTCCCAAGAACCTTTCACCCAAGGATGGGGAATTTGTGATTCTCCAGATGTTGCTAGCCTACAACTCCCATCATCCCTGACCATTGCCCATGCTGGTTGGAGCCGATGGCAGCTGGAGTCCAATAGCACTTGGGGTCTCCTGTTCCACATCCCTGGCCAAAGTTCCAGCCTGTGGTTGACTTTGCTGTGTGGAATTGCCTTCAAAGATGCTCAGAAAGCAAGACTTAAACTGGCTGGTGCAAGATGCTATGTATGACTCAAGGTACTTTCCAAAGCAGCTTTAGATGTGAGCGACCAAAGCCATATTGCCAATTAAGAACACATCTGTTGCTCCTTATCTTCTCCTCCACAAAACCAGGAGAGGAGCCATATTCTGAGCTATTGCACAGATGAATGGCATGACGGTACAAACTGAATCAAGCTTTTCCCAGCATAGTGAATCACAAGAAAATCATGACAAAGCTGCAGCGCGTAGTGAGGAGAAGGTGTCAAACTTGGACCAGGAAGAGCAGAGTCCAAATCCCCCACTCATCTGAGCCATCTGTCAGCCTAGCCTCATTCTGAGTGCCCTTTTTCTGAACCTTTTCTAATGCTATCATGTGCTTTCTGAGGTGAGGCTTACTAAGAACTATACTGGGCACAAGCCCATACAGTCTTTTGAAAAGTCCCAAATTTCCCTACCCCCTAAATCAGCCTTCCTGAACCTGATGCTACCACCCGACTCCAAATGTTTTGGACTCCATCATCCTTGATGAACTTTCTGGCTGCAGCTGCTGGGAGTCATAAAAAGGTAAAGAGACCCGTGACCATTAGGTCCAGTCGTGGCCGACTCTGGGGTTGCGGCGCTCATCTTGCTTTATTGGCCGAGGGAGCCGGCATACAGCTTCCAGGTCATGTGGCCAGCATGACTAAGCCACTTCTGGAGAACCAGAGCAGCACACGGAAAAGCCGTTTACCTTCCCGCTGGAGCGCTACCTATTTATCTACTTGCACTCTGAGGTGCTTTCGAACTGCTAGGTTGGCAGGAGCAGGGATCGAGCCACGGGAGCTCACCCTGTCGCAGGGATTCGAACCGCCGACCTTCTGATCGGCAAGTCCTAGGCTCTGTGGTTTAACCCACAGCGCCACCCGCGTACCTGCTGGGAGTCATACTCTGACACAAATTGGAAGACGCCAGATAGGGGAAAGCAATCCTCCTGGTTTCAAAGGCTTTGCTAGTCCGCACAGAGAGGGAGAAGCCTGGAATTATCCTAGGCCTCATTTTCGGCACAGTACAGCTGATGCTCCTCTAAGCCTTTTGATGCAGCCTTGTGACAGGAAATGCTCCGATGCCCACAAACATCTTAATTACAAGTCCCTGGCCATCCATTTGCTCTGTACATGTGGCTGCCTCAAACAAGACTTGTGCGAGTTTACAAAAGAGGAACATGATGGGGAGCAAAAACACTGGGCACAAACACACACACACACACACACCCTCCCGCTTTCATCTTGCCACACATCTTTTACAACAACAACATTTACCTTCTTCGGTTACATCCAGTTGTATCTTCACAATTTCATACAGGTGACAGTAATGGTGGTGGAGGTTACAAGAGTAGATGCCTTGGTCGCTCCTGGAGATGTCTTGATTGAAATGCAGTAAGGAGAGAGGGAGAGAGAGAACCATAGCTGTCAACCTTCCCTTTTTTTGTGGGAAATTCCCTTATTCCAGCGCCGTTTCCTGCTGCTATCCCAGACTGTTAGATATCTAAAGGGAAGTCTTCTTTCTGCACATAACTGTTAGTCTCTTTCTGCACAAAACTGCCCCATTTTGGGGAAGCCTTGCTCCTCTTTTCTCTTGCTTTCTGAGAAGTCTTGCTCGTAGGTTTTTCCCTGCTTTTGCACACACTGTACGAACCTGCTCTTCACGCCTAGCTGACCACATCCACAGAACTTGATTGTTACATTGTCTTATGCTATGATCAATCATTAGTAACAGACATCCCAAGCTCATGGAAAACAAACTGTACCTGCTCTCCATGCCTAGCTGACCGCATCTATAGAACTTGATTGTTATATTGTTTGTGCCAATTAATCCCTAGTTACAATTCAATTAGGAGGCTTCATGCCTGTCTAGTTCTAGCTCCGATTCCTAGCCTTCTCTCCATCAATGATAAATGATCACATGTAATCCCCACCTTTCACATGTAATTCCCGCCTTAGTACTTATGTTAACCAATTACAAGTTTCTGGGTGTATGTATCAACCAATCAGCCACAGGCCCACCTGTGGCAATGCTTGCAATATTCAATAAAACAGGCTCCCAGGGTCCGCCCTGGCTAGACGCCTAGCTACACTTGCCTCTCTCGTCTCCCATGATTTTTCACTTCTACAGATATCCCATAGACTGTCCCCGGGACAGGTGAGGCTGCTGATCCCTTATTTTCAAATCTGAAATTTGACAGCTATGGAGAGAACTTTGGCATCCAGGTAACAAAACCATGGGGTTGCAGCCAATGCTAGTGTTGCTCAGAGTTGACCCATCCAAGTTAATGGGCAAGACTAACTTCAGTTCCTTAATTTGCACAGGTCCACTATAAGCCAAACTTAGTTGGAAGGGACCCTGATGGTCATCTGGATCAACCCTCTGCTCAGTGCAGAAGTATTGCAGCTGCAGCATTCTTGACACATAGCTGCCCAACATCTAGTAAAATATATTCAGCTAAGGTGAGCCCACCACCTCCCAAAGCTGGTCACATGCCTTCCCCCAAAGCATCCCAGGAACTGTAGCTTACCCCTAGGGCGCTGCGCTACAGTTCTCTACAGCCTAATGAAATAAACCAACAGTCAGTATCTCCTGTTTAAGGATCAGTGGTAGATGATGAAGGGCAGGGAAAGGAGCTATTTCCTCAAGCTTCATCATGTTACTTTCTAACAGGGAAAATTCACCACAAGGTGCTCATTTCTACTGCACCTGGAGTACAATCATAGGATTGAAGGGGCCCTCGTGTGGTGAGAGCTGGTATTTAGCAAGCCAAACGGATATTCCATTCCGTTCCCCCCAGCTTCCCCTTAAAAGTAAAGGTAAAGGGACCCCTAACCATTAGGTCCAGTCGTGGACAACTCTGGGGTTGCGGCGCTCGTCTCGCTTTATTGGCTGAGGGAGCCGGTGTACAGCTTCCGGGTCATGTGGCCAGCATGACTAAGCCGCTTCTGGTGAACCAGAGCAGCGCACGGAAACGCCGTTTACCTTCCCGCCGGAGAGGTACCTATTTATCTACTTGCACTTTCAAACTGCTAGGTTGGCAGGAGCTGGGACCAAGCAACGGGAGCTCACCCTGTCGCGGGGATTCGAACCGCCGACCTTCCAATCGGCAAGTCCTGGGCTCTGTGGTTTAACCCACAGCACCATCCACGTCCCAGGTTTTCCCTTACAGTCAGACAAAACACACACACTGATGGCTGGTGCTCATGGGGACTGGTGGGGCTGCAGACAAGGAGACCAACAGTAGGTGGAGCCAGAGCCAATGACAAGCAGAACCACCCCTTGAGGGGATGTGAGGAAGGAAGGTGGGGCTGTCAGGGTAGACTGGGACTGGACCAGCCTCCACTGTGCACAGCTATGCGCTCCCCCAGAACAGAAATGCAGCATTCTGTGGCCACAGAGCATGCTCAGCTCCTACTGGGCTGCTTTAGGCCCTGTTGCCAGTACTAACTAATCAGATCTTTACATGATGGGCTACTCATTAATGCATTATATTTACACCCTTGCTTTGGCCCAAACTGGCAAACGAAAACAAAAAGAAAATTAATACATTTGAAATCACAAAAGGTCCTCCTTTATGATTTCTACTGATCCAGTGTTTACTTCTCTTGGGTTTTTAAAAATGCTGCTTTTGTTTATTTTTAAAATAATTATTCTCTTTGTTAACTTCTGGGGAGTTTTTTTGGGGGAGTGCTGTAAAAGAAAAAGAAGGATTGATTTGGAACATAGGAAGCTGCTCATAATTGAGTCAGACCATTGGGTCCATTGAATTAGGTCAGCATTGCCAGCACTGGCTGGCAGCCCTACTGAGGGATGCCAAGAATGGAACCTGATACCTTCTGCATGCAAAGCAGATGCTCTGCTACTGAGCTATGGCTCTTCCTGTCTGCTCATTTCATACCCAGGCGGTGTGTGTGTGTGTGTGTGTGTGTGTGTGTGTACCCATCTTGGGTCCCGGTACCTTTGACTACCAGTGAGAAGTTGCCATCCACAAATGCATTTTCCGGCATGAAAATCCGCCCTTGGTTGTAGCCGCTGTAGACTCGCTGATCCCCGGCTGAATACATGTCGCACAGTCGCTCGGCGTTGTAGTCTCCATACTGGTTCCTGTACAGATCCCAGTGGACCACACGCTGGCGGTCGTTCAGGCGGTCCTGGGTCCACACCATCCTGTAGCTCTTGCAGGAGAGGACCGTTCGAGTGCCCGCCTTGGCAGTGATGTTCTGCACAGACACTACTACGCTCTCGAGATTGGAAGCATCCACTGGGGCTGTCATATGGGAGAGAGAAGGGGGAAGAAGAAGAAGCCATGTGGGGAGATGCACCCACAATCGAAAGCCTGTCTTTCTCTGCCCACCAGGACTTGAACCCACAACCACAAGGAGGCCAACCTAAGAAGAGCTCCACTGGATCAGGCAAAAGGCCCATCTAGTCCACCATCCTGTTCTCACAGTGGCCAATCAGATGCCCCGATGGGAAGCCCAAAAGCAGGACCTGCTCTCCCCATATGCGATTCCTGGCTGTCGGTGGTACACAGAAGCGTATTGCCTCCAACAGTGGAGCTACAACAATAGCCATAATGGCTAACAGCCTAAGCACTGGCAGCCCTAGCCTAGTGCAGGTCATATCTCAGCTGTAAACTCTCATACTGTAGCAGCTCAATCCCATACATGCCTTATTTCTGAGACGTCCCATTTGGTTCAATGGGGCTTTCTCCCAGGTAAGTGTACATGGGGTGTCAGTCCAGCTCTGAGAGTCAGTGTGCTGTAGTGGTTAGGAGTGCTGGATCAGGACCTGGGAGACCAGGGTACAAATCCCCACTTGGCCATGAAGTTAACTGAGTGATCTTGAACTAGGCATACTCTCTTAGCCTAACCTCCCTCACAAGGATGTTGTTGCTGCTGCCATAAGGCTAAAATGGGGAAAGAGGGAGAACTGCATATGCCACCTTTGCCTCCTTATAGGAAAATGCAGGTTATAAATGTAAAAACAAATAACCACTATAACAATTTACAGTATAAGGATTTTTAAGGTCACGGAGACAGATTCCCTCCACCCCCGATCTACGCCAACCCCATAACCACCAGGCCCACAAATTAATAAGGTTTTTGTGGCGTTCAACATGGTTTGATTGCAGTAATTATTAGTATTCCTGTTATTTAGATTTGTTAGTTGCTTGTTACCAAAAGGTTGCCAAGTGACTTACAAGAAGTTTAAAAACATAAATGCATGATTACACCATTAACATAATTCATACAAAGCAGCTGAAGTTCATATGAAATATTTGTATTTACCTGAATAGGGATGGACAACAGACTCTGAAAGGAGAAAGAAAAAGAAAGTATTAGTGACACAATAGGTGGATCTGCATTGATTAGTTGTGTTTCCTCTCAGGGATTTGACTTGTCAAGCCAGGATGCAGCCTCAAAAGGATGTCTGTCCTTTCCCCAGTAGGGCTGACCTAAATCCTGCTGGATTCAGGGACACAGACCCCCACCAAGCGGATGCACCAACTCTGTAGCCGTCAGACATGTCATCCCCAAAACTACCAGGCCACCAACAGGACATGGGAATCCTGTAACACTAACGCGCTTGCTGATAACCTTCTGTCAAGACGCCAACCCCACAGAGCCAGCCAGCTTGGTTTCTGTTTCGCCCTGCCATTTTGGATTTGAAGAAGAAGAGTTTGGATTGGATATCCCGCTTTATCATTACCCGAAGGAGTCTCAAAGCGGCTAACATTCTCCTTTCCCTTCCTCCCCCACAACAAACACTCTGTGAGGTGAGTGGGGCTGAGAGACTTCAGAGAAGTGTGACTGGCCCAAGGTCACCCAGCAGCTGCATGTGGAGGAGCGGAGACGCGAACCCGGTTCACCAGATTACGAATCTACCGCTCTTAACCACTACACCACACTGGCTTTTGTGTACTAATTGGTATCTAACATGTTTTTAACTTGCTGCCATTCATTGCTTGCGAATGACATTATCTGTTATTACGGATTATGTTAAGAGTCCTTGGATGTTTCTTTTCATGGAAAGGCAAGTTGTAGAAACTGTGGTCTTCTTCCAGACATTGCTCCCATCACCCTTGGGCATTGGCCATGCCATTTGCAGATGATGAGGGCTGGGAGTCCAACGACATAAGGAGGGCTACACGTTCCGCACCCATGATCAATAAAGAGACTAGCTGGTACCTCGTTGCAACAGTTTTTCTGCAGGTCTGTTTGCTGTTCAAGTAATATTATCAGAGGTAGGCCCATAGCTCAGCGGTAGAGCATCTGCTTTGCATGCAGAGGGTCCCAGTTTCAATCCCAGGCATCTCCAGGTAGGGGTGGGAGAGGCTCCCTGCCTGAAACCCTGGAAAGCTGCTGCCAGTCAATGTAGGCAATACTGAGCCAAGTGGACTATTGGTCTGACTCTGCATAAGGCAGCTTTGTCACACTCCTTTCCAGGGCATGAGGCAGGTCTGTCTGTGTTAAGTTGTGGGTGAACATATCAGACGACACAGCGATTCTTCAAACAGCTCTTGTTTATTCAGAGGCCAGAACAGAACTGAACTGAAGAGCTCAGTCAGCCTGCTGGCCCAGGGTGAGAACTTCAGTACATAACACCCTGAAACCCTGGAGAATAGCTGCCAGCCAGTGTAGAAAATACTGAGCTAGATGGACCAGTGGTCTGACGCTGCATAAGGCAGCTTTCTACAGTCCTACATTCCTATTTCATTTCTTTCTTGTGGCACGTTAGCAGCTCCCACTTGCTGCACATTGTTTTGGGAATTACTGCGCTAAGGCCTGGCCTTCCACGTTTCCCAGTGTTTTCCTCACGGGTGAATCTCCTCCCACAGCGGACATTTTGGAAAAGGAAAAGCCAACTGTATAAGTAAAGAGCTCTTACTCCCCTCTCTGCCCTTGGAAAGTCCAGGCGTTTTGGGGGTTGGTTTTTTTTTTTTTTTAAACGATGCCGGCAGCAGATATGTTCCCATCCCAAATTACTGCTCCATGGAGGAGGTCAGATTGCAGCCTTGGTTTTCGCTGGAACTGGTGCCAAGAAGCAATGGGGATGGAATGCAGATGGGAATAATCACACATGGAGGGTTTTCAAGGCCTTCCTTCCTTAAGGAACTTGCTACAAAACAGTTTTTCTGGTGATGCTCGGACCTCCCTACTCTCCACCCCCCAAAAAACACAAGCAAACACACCCACAAATAAAATAAACACAAGACAAATAAAACACAAGACAAATAAAGCAGGCAGTGCTCTCCCCCAAGAAACATCCAAGTCCCTTCCACAGCAAAAGAGGCCCCCAAACTAATTCTTAATTATATAATGGGGGCATCAAGGGATGTTCAAAGGTGCCAATGTGGGTTTCTTGAGGGCTTTGTGTTGCCCATGGGCGCCACACTGGAAATGCTGGGATGCTGTTACCCACATTCCCCCCCACCACTCCTGAGGGGCTAAAAGCAGTGGAGGCTGATCCATCTGGGCACATGGGGCAGTGCCCCACCAGATTTGACCTTCCGGCCCTGCCTGCCAACTTCCTCTTCCTTAGCTGTCCTTGCAGAACTGAACAGGGAGGAAGAAGGGGCATAGCTGGTAGCAGTTGGCTCTGCCAACTATTGGGGTGCCCTACATTCCGCCCCACCACTCCCAATGGCTGCCAGCCACCACTGGGTAAAAGCAGCCAGAGGGGGTACCAGGGGGTAGCTTTTAGTGGGGGGGGGGAAGATGGCCTCATCCCTTACTCTTTGGCCTCATCCCTTCCACAAGCTCAGCTTTGGAATTGCCTAATTTGTTACCTTGCATATTTGCACCTCATTTCATGCCTTTTGCACACACGATTTATCCCTGTCACATTCCCAGTTTGCACGCACGGACCTCCTTGAATCACAGTCACTCACACTGCTTGCAGAATGGGCACTGGTCTCGTATTATTTATTATCCGAACTTACTAGTCACTTGCCACACGCACAAAAGGTCTCCAAGGGACTTACAAAAGTATTTTAAGAGCGTAAATAAAAATAATCTGTTATAATAAAAAAAGCATGCAACCATTCTTTTTCTTTTTTAAAAAAAAATCTACATCACGAAGAAGCTTAAGCTGCAACAAAATCATCATAACCGACAAACATCCTTCTGGTCCATCAAACGCCTGGAAAAAAGAGGTCAGTTTTTCCGTACGTTTTATCCTGCGCGAAAAGCTAATGCTAATACAGTGCGCACTATGTAGTTCGGCATTGCCAGATTTACAGGCAAAGGCAAAATCTTATGTGCTGTTTGTTTCAGGTGTTGAGTGGATAGCTGAGCAGACAGCACGGCCATCAATGGGGAGAGGCAGCTGTTTCCTTCCCTCTGAGGAACTATAATCTTCAGATTCCCAGCTTTCATTAAAAAGAGAGAAAGTAAGTTTCTTCCCATTTTTGTGTGAGAAACTAACTTGCTCCCCTCTTCATTCTTTGATTTTTAATTAATTAATTTAATTTGTACACCACCTCTCATCTGTAGATCTCAGCATACAGTGGCACCTCAGCTATGCACCCCTATGACAGACTTTATGGCTGAGTAAGGATTTGAATCTGGGTGTTGCATCCAGCTAAGTCAAATTCAGAGTAGTTCCATCAAAATTAATACAGTGGTACCTTGGGTTAAGAACTTAATTCGTTCCGTAGGTCCGTTCTTAACCTGAAACTGTTCTTAACCTTAAAGCACCACTTTAGTTAATGGGGCCTCCCGCTGCTGCTGTGCGATTTCTGTTCTCATCCTGAAGCAAAGTTCTTAACCTGAGGTACTATTTCTGGGTTAGGGGAGTCTGTAACCTGAAGCATCTGTAACCTGAAGCGTCTGTAACCCGAGGTACCACTGTACTTTTTCACTTTGCCATACTCCTGAAGGGGGTGTTGAATGTGCTGTGAACTGTAGCTCTGAGTGGCCATCACCTTTTGCGAACTATAGTTTCCAAGATTCTTTTGGGGGAAGGGAAAGCCGCGACTGTTAACGTGGTATAACAGGGAAGTTGTTGGCCAGCCAGATGCTGCTGAACTACAACTCCCATCAGCCTCAGCAAGCATGGCCGATGGCCGGAGGGATGATGGGAGTCGTAGTTCAGCAACCTCTGGTGGGCCAAAGGTTCCCCACACTTGTGATATAAGCAGGGGCGGCGTGGCCTGAGATGAAACAGGAAGTGCCACCCTGCCGCTACCACCCACCTGCTCCTGCCACTGCTGCACGCCCTGCCGCTGCTGCTGCTGAAATTGGCGCCAATGGCGCTGCTGCTTTACCACTGGAGGAGGAGGCGGGGCACATGCAGAGGTGCCGCCTGGGGGGCTTCTGCCGCCTGAGGCAGTGACCTCACCCTGCCTAATGGCTGGGCCGTCTCTGGGTATAAGACGACTTCAAATGGATGGTATGGATGTGAACTGAGTCTCATCATCACTGCTTCAAAGTCATGACATGGTGCCTGCCTTCTTAGATACAGGAAGCGGCAAGGCCCTTCCACACTGCAAGTGTGTGAAAACACACATGCTGTTTCTATTTTTCAGGTTAATGCAACAAATGCCAACTCCCTCGCAGATCCCATAGATCCAATATCTTACAAATCATTATATATAAAAAAATTGGCCATGCTTCCAAAAAGCAGGAAACTCACCAGATGTGCCTTTTCATTGGAACAGCACAATCCTTGAGCCATGAATAGCATTTAACCCTCCTTCTGGGCTGTTTTATTGTGCCAGGCTTACCTACTAGCACGATAAAAGACCACCCAAGTCCTAGATCTCCTGCGGGGCTGTGGCATGCTTGCCGTGCTATAACTAGCTGCCTGCAGTTTTCAACAACTGAATCTGCTTTACTGAGTTAGGCTACAAGCACAGGGAAAGGGAGAAGCTGCAACAGTTCCCGCTTCTGCCCGTCCTGCTGCCCTCGCTGAGCCTCTGAGCAAGCTATATCTGACAGCTTGAAGACACACCTATTCATTCCATCCTGAAAGAAAACCATTCACCAATATGTGGTATGGCATTTTGATGTCCGTTTGGGCTTCTATCCAGGCAGAACCCAGGGCAGGTGATCAATTGTGTGTGTTTGTGGGGGTTAATCGTTTGTCACCCCCCCAACTTTTCAGTGCATTTCTCCATCACTTTCCCAACCCCCAAAAGTCTTCCTTTTAAAGTGGGTAGGTTGTGCTTGAGCAAAATAGCGCTTCAATCCACTGTAACTGCTGAAATCTGAATTTCCAGTGTGCACCTGAATTCTTCATGATGGCCTAGCAATCACCAGAATATGCAGATGTTTAAGAAAGAGGCAGGCAGGGAAGGAGGTGGGGCCCCTGTACCATTCCAGATGCTGTTGCACCTGGGCTCGTTCATCCCAGCCTGAGGGCTTCCTTAGGCACTTGGCTGCCTTAGGCAAAGGAGGGAAGGAGCCTCACCCTCCCAGACCCAGCAAGCTCTTGTCAACTTTGATAGCATCTTTCCTGGGCTTTGCTACCCAAGTTCCAGGTAAGACCTGTCAGAAGACTGAAACTAGGTCATCTTGCATGCAGGGTGCGCTGAACCTGGGGTGGCCACTTGCCCCCCTGTACAGAGGAGAGTCCTCTAAAGGAAGAGCTGTTGAGGGCACTCCTCAATTTGAAGAAGACCTCTTTTTGAAGTCCACAAAATGCATGAGTCCTTACTCTTTGCATTGTCCCCAGAACAGATGTGTGTGTTCATTTCTGGCACCCAGTGAAATGTGGGCATGTTGAAGGGGACATGTTCTATGCAGGAGAGGCTGAGACAGTGCAGGTTATCTGCAGGAGCTGATAGTCTAACCTGCACATCAGTTTTGCGCTAATTGGGTTGGGTGCTCAGTGAATTGGTCATCCGGAAGAGCCTTCTCTCTCTGCTGGCAGGATCATGCAGAGAATCCAGACTGGATCAAGCCCATGCCCAGTGCACACCGAGTTGTATAGAGGATGCCGGTCCACCCCTTCAGCTCTGCACCTTTCAGTGGCTCTCTATTTCCCAATTGCAGGAGGGAGAGTGGTTGCCTTAAACACTCTGCTTTGGGGGTCTTCCTAGAAAAATCTGATTTATTTTCAGTATAAGCTGTGCTGGAGGTTGTTCTGGATCAAAAGGCGGGACTGAAAACAAAACAATCAACTTTTGCCAAACGTAACAGTTATAGCAACTTCATAGAGTGGTACCTCAGGTTACATACGCTTCAGGTTACAGACTCCACTAACCCAGAAATAGTGCTTCAGGTTAAGAACTTTGCTTCAGGCTGAGAACAGAAATTGTGCTCCAGCGGTGCGGCGCCAGCAGGAGGCCCCATTAGCTAAAGTGGTGCTTCAGGTTAAGAACAGTTTCAGGTTAAGAACGGACCTCCAGAATGAATTAAGTACTTAACCTGAGGTACCGAGGTATTAGCTTCAGGAGTTGCAAAAAATTGACAGGCGTCCGGGAATGGAAGATGCCAGCAACTGTTCCACACAGCTCAGTAATATATAGGGATTGGTAAATATGCAAGTTTTGGGTTCTCCGTTTCTCATTTTTCCAGTCTTCAGTTCTCTACAATTTCCACATCAGTTTGCAATTTAAGAAAAGGAAGAATCCTCATGAAAATGTCCTATCTGCGCTTTCCGGAAACAACTGAAGACGTTTTTGTTCCGACAGGCTTTTCCTGCTAGATAAATGGATCACTGCTACAAGTGTCCATTTGTTTGGGTTTTCAGTCTTGTTTTTCAATGTATTTGTTGCTTTTCTTTTAGAATGTTTTAAATTATACGTAAATCACCTTAAGATGGTGGTTTAGAAGGCGATTAATAAATCAGTGGTGATGATGATATCTTAAGGCAGCCCTGTTCAGGGAAGTTTTTAATGTGTAACATTTTAGTGTATTTTTGGTTTCTGTGGAAGCCGCCCAGAGTGGTTGGGGAAACCCAGCCAGATGGGCGGGGTACAAATAAATTATTATTATTATTATTATTATTATTATTATTATTATTATTATCCACCAGCATTTCCTGTGCAAATTTCTCCTAATAAGCACACACATTTCTGAATGCAATTTTCCCTGATACAGACATTTTTGCAAAGCAAGTTCCCCTGATATAATGCATTCTGTATGTGGTTTATACTGATATGCTTCTTAATGTACACTTAACCCTAGTATATGCATTTTTGCACACATAAATTGGCTGGAGAACTGCATTGCAAGATCCTGAGAAGGATGAGTTTTGAAGAATGTCTGTGTTTTGTTTGTGTGTATTGTTTTGGGAAGTGCTAATTAAGCAAATTCATCATTAAATGCAAATGGAATCAAATTTCTCCCTCGTCCCTAGTAATTTTCCACTAGGCTCTCCCTAGGCAAAGTCTCTTTGCTTTGGATGTATTTGCAAAACCTCATTTAAAAAAAAAGGAAAACAGCAGCAGCAGCAGCAGCAGCACTTTGCAGCAGAAAGAGAGGGAAAGGCTAAAGAGATTTTGGTATAAAAGAGTGTTATGTAAGACTGAAGAGTCCCTGGATTTCAAATCCCGAGTCAACTATCCGTCCCATTAAGGGATCTTGGGCCAGTAACTATTTCCATCTCCCAGAAGAATAAAGGAATGGAAAAGACAGATGCTAAAGAATATTTTCGCAGACCAGTTTTGAGCAGACTGTAGCTATGTAAGCAAGCTTTTAGGTTATACAGAATACTTCACTGGCATGAGTAGGAACTCAGTTTAAGTCAAAACTTTGCATCCTTCTACACTGACAAATCTTTCCTGAACTTTCTTTAGCAAACTCTTCCCTAACTCACTCAAGCCTCACCATTTGTAGTATTATGAGAGTCTGCTGTATATCAATCATTAGTTTTTTTCCCACCCCAGATATATAGAGTATAAAAAGTTGCCCAGTTATTGTAAGGATTAAATGTGAGCTAGGAAACTTTCTGATAGAGGGAAACGCCGTCAACAGCAATGCCCTGAATGTTTTACCAGTGATAATTAGTGCTGCTCCCACAGTTAATCAACTGAACTATTAGTTGATTAATCTACAAATACAAATCGTCTAACATTTGTAACAGCCTGCCTTTTGACCCCCTCCTCTTTTGACTTGCCATGCTTTGTCTGATTTTAAACAATATGTAAAATTTGGCAAACCTCTCTAACATATGGCATACTTTATAGATGGTTTGTTTTTACAGATGGGGAGTTGAGGCAGAGGGGGCGAAGAAAGAGAAAGACAGAGATGCTTTTCCCCTGAGCCCAAGACAGAAAAAATGAGACACCTTCGCAGGCAGCTCTCTATCTACACCACTTTGCTTCCCCAGGTGTTCTAAGGTCGCTGCATGATTTTATTTTTTACTGATCCTGCTTCTTTGCTTTTAACAGCAACCTAACACAGAGAAGACCCAACAAAGGAAGCCTTTTCTTACCACTCAACGCTACAACAGGAAAGGCTGCATGTGCCTGATTTTTGCATTTCGGGCTGTGTTTAATGGCACAGCAGCTAATCCAAAACAAAAGTATTTGTAAGTGAAATCCTACACAGTTTTCACCTCAGTGATACAGGATTGATTCTTCTGCCCGTAGCAGCTCCATAGTGTGTGCAGAAATTAAACCGGTGCAGCATCCCCAAGGTTGCAGATGCAGCGGTGAGGTTTGACCTGTGGGATTTCTGCCTGCTCTGCTTCCTCCAAAATATTCCTAATACAAGCAGATACTGCTGGCTTTTCTGCAAAAAAACCCAACAACCCTGGCCTATACAGAATTCTTCCTAGCAGGCCACCTGAGCAAAACTATTATCTTTCAAAAAGAATTTGCTTTGAAACTTACCTTGCAGCAGCAACAACAGCAGTCCCAGGAGGAATTTGGTTGCGCGCTCCATGTCTCCTGCTTTCTCTCCCTTTCTTTCTTTCTCCCTCCTTCCCTGCCCAAAAGACAACCTCTTTCAGTTTGCTCTTCCCTGCTCTCCTTTCTTGCTTGAAAACATGATCTCATCAGTTTACAGCCCAGCAAACATGGGCATGCAGCAGTCCTGCCCCCACCTCCAGGTTTTTCACTTCTTGCCTTCTTTCTCCATTCCCCCCTCCTCTCTTCTCCCCAACACTTCGCTGCTCAGCTTCAACTTCTACATAACACGCCGGCTCTCTGAACAACACTTCCCCCTGCAAGCAGCTCCCAAGCCCCTTTTGATGTTAGCAGAGCGAGTTTTTGCTGGCCCCAGAGTTCCAAAAACAACCTCCCACCCCACCCACCTCCCTCCTGGGTATGGGATTAATTTTCTCGGGCATTTACAAAATCCAGCTGTTCTTTCCTCGCCTTGACATTCCGCCAGATGTCTGCCTGGGTTCTGTTCCTGTTTGCTTTTCTGTATTCCCCCCTCCTTGCCTTCTGCGGTTCTTTCCTTTCGCTATTACAAGATCGCTCGGAAAACGCACACTTTTGCCGCCCTAACAAGGCCCTCCTGCAGCCAGGGTAGCCACCGCAGTGACCTTCAGATGTTTTGAACTACAACTCCCAGGAACACCATTTGGCACAGCCAACGGTCAGGAGCGCTGGGAGCTGTACAGTGGTACCTCAGGTTAAGAACTTAAATTGTTCCGGAGGTCCATTCTTAACCTGAAACTGTTCTTAACCTGAAGCACCACTTTAGCTAATGGGGCTTTCCGCTGCTGCGCCACCGCATGATTTTGTTCTCATCCTGAAGCAAAGTTCTTAACCCAAGGTACTATTTCTGGGTTAGCGGAGTCTGTAACCTGAAGCATCTGTAACCCGAGGTACCACTGTAGTCCAAAACATCTGGAGGGTGCCACATCTGCTATTCTGGCCCCAGGCATTTGTGACATAACAGTGGCCCTTCACTCTAATATTGTTTGACACACACACACAACCGTCTTTTACAGCTGGCCAGACCCCTCCAGAGACCCAAGTTCCTTGTGATATGAGAGTGGTGGAGAGACTGAGGATGGTTTTGTTAATACAGTATTGGTGTGTTTTGAAATGAACATTGATAGGGGGCAAGCAAGCGCCTATGTAATGGAATTCTAAACCTGATGCCTCTTTTCACTGTACAGTGGTACCTCAGGTTAAGTACTTAATTCATTCCGGAGGTCCGTACTTAACCTGAAACTGTTCTTAACCTAAAGCACCACTTTAGCTAATGGGGCCTCCTGTTACCGCCGGGCCGCCGGAGCACGATTTCTGTTCTCATCCTGAAGCAAAGTTCTTAACCTGAAGCACTATTTCTGGGTTAGCGGAGTCTGTAACCTGAAGTGTATGTAACCTGAAGCGTATGTAACCCAAGGTACCACTGTATCTGCCAGGGACCTCCATTACAGCAGAACGACAGAGGGCCTGTCCACACCTCGGTTTAATATGGATTGTGAACCTGTTGTGTGTCCTTTAATTCCCCCTCGTCCATGTAGCATTTTCCTCCAGTTACTGTTATCCCACACTTTCCTCTTCCTAAATCCGCAGATTCCATGTGCAGTTGACGTAGCTCTCCCATTTGGGTTTTCAAAGCATAGGCAATCTCTTCCTTTAAGGAGGAAAAACTGTGGGACAGTAGCAGTTGGAGGAAAACAAGGGGGAATCAAAGGGGTCCACGGTCCACATTAAGCTGAGGTACAGACCGGCCCAAATTGCATTGTGACAGCCTTAAAAGCAGTATCAGTTCCTGCTCCCCTGCTCTGCCTCGGAAGAGTAAACAGCATGCCTTCCCCTCCCTTGAAAAGCTTCTTCTCGGCCACCAGCTGCAAGCTCAGACTTCTCTCTCATTTCCTTGTTACATTCCAGATGTCAAAACGGTTCTCTCACCAAGCCTGCACCAAGGAAGCTGCTAGTAGCCACCAGCCATTAAAAGCAACAGCCTTCCGCATGGTCGTTAAACCACTCTCATTTCACATAAATTGCTTAGAAGGTGCATTTTGCTCCACAGCTTTCTTTCCAAGAGGGATAAAGACTTAGGACTCAGCTGGATTGGTAAAGAAAAAGCTTTTTATATGCATTGTATATGTATTATAACACTGTGACACCAGATGGCGCTGTGGAGTTCCATTTTTCCCAATTCGATTCTCATACAAAGTTCACAACGCGTTTTCCTGAAACGCTTCTCTTGATATGTCTAGATCCAGCCTTACTCTTATTCTTTTAATGAAGGAGAAGGCTATCAATGGATCTTTTTCTTCATGCAGGAGAAGGCTGTCAATGGTTACTGGCCATGATGGCTATGCTTTACCTTCAGATAGAGGCAGCACGCATGTGAATATCGCAGAAAGCGAGAGTGCTCATCTGCTCAGATCCTGCTTGTGGGTTTCTCACAGGCACCTGGTTTGCCACTGTGAGAACAGGATGCTGGACCAGATTGGCCTTTGGCTAATCTGTGAGAACAGGATGCTGGACCAGATTGGCCTATCTAGCAACCAGGCTCTTCCTATATTCTTCTTTGTCTCGGATGTGAGTTGATTTTACGCGTGGGCTGTTGATGTTTTAAACTTTCTGTATTTACAACCTGCTTTTTAAAGAAAATTATTATTATTAGTAGTAGTATTGATTCAATTGTTTTAACTGTTTTTTATACCTGTAACTAGGGACGCGGGTGGCACTGTGGGTTAAACCACAGAGCCTAGGACTTGCTGATCAGAAGGTCGGCGGTTCGAATCCCCGCGATGGGGTGAGCTCCCATTGCTCGGTCCCAACTCCTGCCAACCTAGCAGTTCGAAAGCATGTCAAAGTGCAAGTAGATAAATAAGTACCTCTCCGGCGGGAAGGTAAACAGCGTTTCCGTGTGCTGCTCTGGTTCGCCAGAAGCGGCTTAGTCATGCTGGCCACATGACCCGGAAGCTGTATGCCGGCTCCCTTGGCCAATAAAGCGAGATGTGCACTGCAACCCCAGAGTCGGCCACGACTGGACCTGATGGTCAGGGGTCCCTTTACCTTTTTATACCTGTAACTGCTTTATATATGTTATTATATTGAAAATATAATATCAGTATGCGGATGATACCCAGCTCTACCTCTCTTTTAAATCAGAACCAGTGAAGGCGGTGAAGGTCCTGTGTGAGTGTCTGGAGGCGGTTGGAGGATGGATGGCGGCTAACAGATTGAGGTTGAATCCTGACAAGACAGAAGTACTGTTTTTGGGGGACAGGAGGCGGGCAGGTGTGGAGGATTCCCTGGTCCTGAATGGGTAACTGTGCCCCTGAAGGACCAGGTGCGCAGCCTGGGAGTCATTTTGGACTCACAGCTGTCCATGGAGGCACAGGTCAAATCCGTGTCCAGGGCAGCTGTTTACCAGCTCCATCTGGTACGTAGGCTGAGACCCTATCTGCCTGAGGACTGTCTCGCCAGAGTGGTACATGCTCTGGTTATCTCCCGCTTGGACTACTGCAATGCACTCTACGTGGGGCTACCTTTGAAGGTGACTCGGAAACTACAACTAATCCAGAATGCGGCAGCTAGACTGGTGACTGGGAGCGGCCGCCGAGACCATATAACACCGGTCTTGAAAGACTTGCATTGGCTCCCAGTACGTTTCCGAGCACAATTCAAAGTGTTGGTGCTGACCTTTAAAGCCCTAAACGGCCTCGGTCCAGTATACCTGAAGGAGCGTCTCCACCCCCATCATTCTGCCCGGACGCTGAGATCCAGCACCGAGGGCCTTCTGGCGGTTCCCTCATTGCGAGAAGCAAAGCTACAGGGAACCAGGCAGAGGGCCTTCTCGGTAGTGGCGCCCACCCTGTGGAACGCCCTTCCAGCAGATGTCAAAGTGATAAATAACTACCTGACATTCAAGAGACATCTTAAGGCAGCCCTGTTCAGGGAAGTTTTTAACATGTGATATTTTATTGTATTTTTGGTTTTTATGGAAGCCGCCCAGAGTGGCTGGGGAGGCCCAGCCAGATGGGCGGGGTATAAATAATAAATTATTATTATTATTATAAAATCATGCTTCTTCATGTGCTGCAATTCATAAAAGGTACCAATTAGTTTTCGGGGGGGGGGGTGTCTCGTTGATGCGATAGGTTCCTTAGGGTAGTGATAAAGCGGGATATCAAATCCAAACTCTTCTTCTTCTTCTAAGTGAAGCCATAAAACAGGGGTTGTAGCCAATGTTAGTCACCACCACCATTATTATTATATTTACACCCCACCCATCTGGCTGGGTTTCATCAGACATTAGGAACAGGGCTGCCTTCTTAGACTAGACTCATTCAAATTAGTAGGGTAACCTAGGTCCATTAACTTCAATAGGCCTACTTTGAGTGTGATTTAGTAGGACGCAGCTCTAGGTTTCTATTGCACACACCAGCTGGGTCTGAGCAACAACAGATGAAGGGGACGAGTGGGAAGTTCAATTCTGTCTCCCAGCATCTGGTTCTCAGGAACTGGATCCAGGCCAGAATGTTTTTTGGAGTGGAGAAGAGGAGAGGAACTGTATCTGCAAACTCTTGGCCATGTTGCATACTCTCCTGTTCAGGGAAGTTCTCGTTAAAAAAAAAAAAGATTTGCTAATCTAGTGTAAATGATTCCATGTGAAAGGGTCCCTTCTCCAGGAGCAAGCGTTTCTCTACTAACTCTTTGCATGATCACCAGGAGGCCCCCGAGAAGAGGCTGCAGAGGAGGTATAGGAAACATAGGATGACTTGAGTGCTCCTGGTTTCCAGAAGGCTGGCTGGGTAATTCTCCCTGGAGGAGAATGAAAGGCAGAAAGGCGGAAGTAACACCAGGATAAGCTCTGGAATCTATAAGCACTGCTGGCTACATTGCGGGCTGAAGGGGCCCTTGCTTTGCTCCACTGCTGCTGCTGTAGGTTTTCATGCTGTTCTTGGCCAGCAAGGCCATTCGGGATGTATGTCAGAGGAGAGGCCCTGGGATCATGTTTGGGGAGGGTGCAAGACAGACACGCTGCAAGGTCTGAAAGGCAGAGCAGGCCTGTCTTTCCATGCATTCAAGAGGAAAATGCAAAAAGACAAGCCCAACCCAAAACAGGATATGTTAAAACATTTGGCTGCATAGCCAACTAGGTTTTACTCAAGAGTAGTCCCACTGAATGGGACGCGGGTGGCGCTGTGGGTTAAACCACGGAGCCTAGAATTTGCCAATCAGAAGGTCGGCGGTTCGAATCCCCGCGACGGGGTGAGCTCCCGTTGCTTGGTCCCTGCTCCTGCCAACCTAGCAGTTTGAAAGCACGTCAAAGTGCAAGTAGATAAATAGGTACCGCTCTGGTGGGAAGGTAAACGGCGTTTCCGTGCACTGCTCTGGTTCGCCAGAAGCAGCTTAGTCATGCTGGCCACATGACCTGGAAGCTGTACACTGGCTCCCTCTGCCAATAAAGCGAGATGAGCGCCGCAACCCCAGAGTCGTCCACGACTGGACCTAATGGTCAGCGGTCCCTTTACCTTTACTTTAGTCCCACTGAAATTAATGGACTTAAGTGGGCCATGACTAGCACTGAGTGCAACTTGTTTGTGAAAATATTTACTCGATACTGACACAGCGTTTTGCAAAATACAGAGTGCAGTGTGGTGGGTAAAATGTTTAAGAAGGGCTAGATCTAGACACATCAAAAAAAGCGTTGTAAACGTCATAATGGGAAATCATGTTGGCGAAAGGTGGCACTCCACAGCGCCATCTGGTGTCACAGTGTTATAACGCATATAAAATGCTTTTTCTTTACTAATGTAGCTGAGGGCAAAGGCTTTCTCAGTTCCAGGGCCGCAAATCCTTCTGTGCAACTTTCTGGGAGCTACATGCCAATGAAAGGTGGGACCAGAGACAATTTTTAGCTTTGTGTGGTAGACTAGTTTCTACACCCAGACCCCTTGATCCTCCATCTAGGGCAAACAAGGGGCATTATCAGAGTTCAAGGACACATTCCAATCCTGCAAAAACATGCAACTGCTTTTGTGTTTAAAACAGTTTCTCCAACCTGACTCACCATTTTGCTCTGGACCCTGGCTGCTGAATCTTTGGAGTGTTACTGTAGGTCCGTCAGTGAATTCCATCAGAAATGGAAACGGGAGGGGAAATTGCTGCCACTGGCATGTCCATCCAAGGCCAGGAACAGAAGCCACACAAGCGATCCCATGTGGTATTCACTATTGTTCTCTTCTTTGTCTGTGAATGAGTACAGAAATAATGGCATTACTTTCCGCATGGTTTTTGACATTTCCCTTCCATTCAAATTCACAGAAATCGATTACGTTATTAACTACATTAGTGTTGGCCATAGCAGATAGCAAGATGTAGGTTTAAGTGGAAGCCAAACTGTAGCTAATTGGGACGAACAGGACGACAGGAATCACTGCATCCTTATAGTCCTGAGTTTTAGCAAGCAGTCGATCCAACTAGCTGAAAGCCTGCCCATATTTCATACAGATGATTCTGGGAGATGAGATGGAAACAGTGGTGTGGTAGTCTGGGACATGGGGGCATAAGACTCATTACTATTTCTGCAGTAGGGTCCCTCTCTCCAGCATCCTAGAGTCACCCAATCAGCATAATAGGTGCACTTTTTAGCTACTACCATATGCTCCAAAGCACAGCATTTAGGAACACCGAAAACACAAGGGGCTTCAGTTTCAAGTGACTGGGATACAAGTTCTGCTACATACAATTGAGCTTCAGAGAAAACATAACCTGAGTCACTCCGAAAGAAGGTATTGTAGGCCTCCAAATCATCAGCCCATGTAAGGTAAAGGTAAAGGGACCCCTGACCATTAGGTCCAGTTGTGACCGACTCTGGGGTTGCGGCGCTCATCTCGCTTTATTGGCCGAGGGAGCCGGCGTACAGCTTCCGGGTCATGTGGCCAGCATGACTAAGCTGCTTCTGGCGAACCAGAGCAGCGCACGGAAACGCCGTTTACCTTCCCGCCGGAGTGGTACCTATTTATCTACTTGCACTTTGATGTGCTTTCGAACTGCTAGGTTGGCAGGAGCAGGGACCGAGCAACGAAAATAGCAGATCTAGCTGAATGGCAGCATGTGAGATCTGCACTGATGGTTGCAATGCACTCCTAATTATTATTATTATTATTATTATTGCATAATTGTAAAATTAAAAGATTATTGTATACTCGTAGAAGGGGGCGGCTATGAGGGGTCAATAGTGTGAGCATCATGAAGGGATGCTGCACTTCTGAATTTGCCACAACACTACTGGATGGAAGCAATGCAGAGCACAGTTATGCTCTGCCAACACACATTATTTCACATGCATTAGATATAAGGCCATCCCAAGACATTTGGCTGCCTGAGGCAGAACAAGAAAAGGGCACCCCTTCAATCAAAGAGCTGCATAGCAGCCAAGGCTGACCAAGGAATTTTGGCACTTGCCGCAGAAAAATCCCATAAGCGTCTCTTCCCATAAGTAAAAATATTGTAATAAGAAGTTTTTAAAGCACCAGTTTTCTGCTCTTTCGTGACACCCATAATCAACTGTCCTGCCTCACTCTGCCCTATGGTTGAGCCAGCCCTGTTCTAAGCCAGTGTGGTGTAATGATTAGAGTGTTGGAGACCAGGGTTCGAATCCTCCTTAGCCATGAAGCTCACTGGTGACCTTGGGCCAGTCATTGCCACTCAGCCTAACCTACCTCACAGGGTTGTTGTGAGGATGAAATGGGGAAGAGGAGAACCAATTTTGCCACCTTGAGCTCCTTGGAAGATAATGGTAGTATATAAATGAAATAAACAAATACATATCCCAACTCAAATAGTTAACTTCTAGAATGCCAGCATTTCTGGAAAAGGCAAAACAAGCCTGCATATGCACTGTACAATGAAAGCTGAGAATCTTGCTCCCTCCCCAAGAATATTGGGAACTGTAGTTTACCCAGAGTGAGAGATTTTACTTTCTTGGGCTCCCTGATCACCCCACGAAATTAAAAGACGCCTGCTTCTTGGGAGAAAAGCAATGACAAACCTAGACAGCATCTTAAAAAGCAGAGACATCACCTTGCCAACAAAGGTCCATATAGTTCAAGCTATAGTTTTCCCAGTAGTGATGTATGGAAGTGAGAGCTGGACCATAAAGAAGGCTGATCGCCGAAGAATTGATGCTTTTGAATTATGGTCCTGGAGGAGACTCTTGAGAGTCCCATGGACTGCAAGAAGATCAAACCTATCAATTCTGAAGGAAATCAGCCCTGAGTGCTCACTGGAAGGACAGATCCTGTAGCCGAGACTCCAATACTTTGGCCACCTCATGAGAAGAGAAGACTCCCTGGAAAAGACCCTGATGTTGGGAAAGATGGAGGGCACAAGGAGAAGGGGACGACAGAGGACGAGATAGTTGGACAGTGTTCTCGAAGCTACCAGCATGAGTTTGACCAAACTGCGGGAGGCAGTGGAAGACAGGAGGGCCTGGCGTGCTCTGGTCCATGGGGTCACGAAGAGTCGGACACGACTAAACGACTAAACAACAACAACAGCTCCCAGTGTTCATAACAAGCTACAGTTCCCAGGATTATTTGGGTGAAGTCCTGTGCTCTCAAGGCCCAAAACAGAGGGAGTCCTTCACTAGATATCAGACTATAGGGACAGTCGGAGCAAATCTTAGGGCTGCTTGCTGGTGTCACACGCCATCAAGCAACATCTTAAATTGAATCCAGCTAGCAGGGCTGACACAGTCCAGAAACTGGGGGGGCACCTGGTTCCTTGAGAGGCAAAGGCAAAATGACATGTAGCCACAATTACAGGCTTGCAAGTTGCAACCCTCTATTATTCCCATGACTTCACCAGGCCTGGAATCCCTGATGGACACCGTGTTACAGAGTACTTTCTGTGTTCTAATTACCATCTTCTACAGCCCCTGATTAGCCCCGCACAAATGAGCGCCCCCTCCACATGGAAGCCTCCCCGTGGCAGAACCAACAATGCAGATGTACGCATGCCTACTCAGAAGTCAGAGCCATAGACTTCGGCTAGTGGAGCCATATTTATACCTAAGTACATAGCAGGGAAGGGGAAAGGAGATGTGGCCCTCCGGGCCTCTTCATCTGGCCCTCAGAGCACCCCCCCCCCAGGACATACAACACCCTTCACCAGCCCCAGCTTCACATCCTCCTGGAGTGTTATTGCAGAATGTGTCCTTGAGCTCTGATAACGCTTCCTACTTACTTGGCTGGAGGACAGAGTGGGTGTCAGAGTGTGTGCAGAAACTAACCTACTGAAGAAGGGTAAATTTTGCCTTCTATGCTCTTGTCTCTGGCCCCAGTACATTTCCCCATGACTTTCACAACAGCATAAAGTCCTTTAAAAAAAATTAAAAGTGGAATTGTTGTGCTGGGGCAGGAAGTCACTTTAATCTACTTTAACCGTGCAAACCTAAAGTTCTGGCATGCTCTTGAATCCCTCCTGGCACAGGAATACTGGCACAGTCTTGAGATCTTGCAGCACTGAAAGCTGCTTAACTATTGTTTATTATCCCCCATCAATTGATTCCACAGTCCAGATAGTCATTTTCATTTATACACCTTGGGATGGAACAGCACACTCAAAATTCACTCTTCTCCCCCTTTTGGCAAGCGACCTCTTTATGAATTCCTGGAATTCATAACAAAACCATTAATAGGAACCAGTTAGAAAAACAGAAGACTTGCCCAGGAAAGCAATTTTTAAAACACTTCTAAAAGAAAGGAGTTATATCCAGACATTAACTTAGGAAATTGTCTCTCCCCTTCCCCGCACACACTTGTGCGGGTGCATAAAATTAAAAAGATATAAAGAAAAATGCCTGGTTGGTGACTGCTATAAAAACCTATAATGTTATATAACCTTTTCAAAAACAGCTGGGAGGAAAGAGAGTTACAGCAGGAGAGTTTGGTATTTGCTTTACTATATTTCGGTCGCATACCATTTGCAATAAATGCTGTTTAATTTAAGGCCAAGGGCCCATCCATACCTCTCCATAATGTGAACCCTTTGGGCTTCGTGCTTTGAGAATCCGAATATGAGAGCTACATCAATGGCATTGGGAATGTCTGCTTTTAGAAAGGGGAAAGTTTGGGAGAGCAGGAGTTTCAAGGAGAATGCTGCACGGACAAGGTTCACTGTTAAGTTGTGGGCGAACATATCAGACGACACAGCGATTCTTCCAAAGCAGCTCTTTATTTGTAAGCTGGAACAGAACTGAACTGAGGAGCTCAGTCAGCCTGCTTATATAGAGCTCCAGAACAATGTAACTGTTGCCATTTTCTAAAACTATCCAATCACTGAACGTCACTTTCGATCCTTCATTTGCATACAAACTATCCAATCACTGAACGTCACTTTCGATCCTTCATTTGCATAACTATCTACAGTATCCCCCTGCTGGCCCAGGGTGAGAACTTCAGTACATAACATTCACAATCCACATTAAACCAAAGTATGGTCTCTCTCACACACAAACACACACAGACACACACACCGGCCACCACTGCCAAAGGACATTTGGTTTTTTGAGTAGAAGGAACACCCCTTATTAGACAAATATTTCATCCTCAAATAGGAGGGTGATTACTAGCTCCACAGTTAGAGGCAGTAAAGCTTCTCCATAAGGTAAAGGACCCATGGGTGGTTACGGTAAGTCCAGTCAAAGGCAACTATGGGGTTGCAGAGCTCATCTCACTTCAGGCCACGGGAGCTGGCATTTGTCCACAGACAGCTTTTCAGGTCATGTGGCCAGCATGACTAAACCGCTTCTGGCGCAACGGAACACTGTGACGGAAGCCAGAGCGCATGGAAACGACGTTTACCTTCCTGCTGCAGTGGTACCTATTGATCTACTTGCGCTGGCATGCATGCTTTCAAACTGCTAGGTTGGCAGGAGCTGGGACAGAGCAACAGGAGCTCACCCCGTCATGGGATTCGAACTGTCGACCTTCTGATCGGCAAGCCACAGACCACAGCGCCTCCATACCAGTTGCTGGAAACCACAGGAGGGTTTTCTGTGCTCAGGTCCTGCTTGGCTGCTGTGAGAAAAGGATGATGGGCTAGATAGACCGTCTAAGCTCCATGTGAGCTTTGTACAAGGAACCTGTTACCCAGTAACAAACCCAGGTAAAAGATAAAGGGACCCCTGAACATTAGGTCCAGTCATGGCCGACTCTGGGGTTGTGGCGCTCATCTCAATTTATTGACTAAGGGAGCCAGCGTACAGCTTCTGGGTCATATGGCCAGCATGACTAAGCCGCTTCTGGCAAACCAGAGCAGTGCACGGAAATGCCATTTACCTTCCCGCCGGAGAGTACCTATTTATCTACTTACACTTTGATGTGCTTTCGAACTGCTAGGTTGGCAGGAGCAGGGACCGAGCAATGGGAGCTCACCCCGTTTACCTTCCCGCTGGAGTGGTACCTATTTATCTACTTGCACTTTGATGTGCTTTCGAACTGCTAGGTTGGCAGGAGCTGGGACTAAGCAACAGGAGCTCACCCCGTCGCGGGGATTCGAACCGCCGACCTTCTGATCGGCTCTGTGGTTTAACCCACAGCGCCAACCGCGTCCCTAACAAACCCAGGAGGAATGCTTAATAAACAGGTTGCCTGGAGGAGCCTAAAGTGGTAACTGTTGAGAGAAGCTACAGCTCAATAGAAGAGGAATCATAGAGTTGCAGAGTTGGAAGGGACCACAAGGGTCATTTGGTCCAACCCCCTGCACTGCAGGAATATTTTGCCCAATGTGGGGCTCGAACCCACAACCCTGAGATTAGGAGTCTCATGCTCTACTGACTGAGCTATCTTCGTGCTTCTTAAGAGCATCTATTTCACATGTTATTTCCAGGTGAGGCTGGGCAGAAACCCTATCTGAAGCCCTGGAGAGTCGCTGCCAATCAGAGCAGACAGTGCTGAATGGTTTGATTTAGTAGAAGGGCAGCTTCCTATGTCCCTATCCTTAACGATTCTGCGGAAAAATGTTCCTCAACTCCTCCGTTCTGTATGGATCACAGACAGAGGACTGGGAGGAAATAACAAAGAGATCAAATCAGCACCAAGAGTCCTTGCCCAGTCTACTCGCTCTCCGAAACTCAGTACAAAAAGCCAGAAAGTGACATTCCTTGCTCTGTTACTCATCTGTGCTGGTCAGCGATAGAGACGATCTCTCAGAAGAGCCAGGCAAATGAGAAAACTGTGTTTAAAACAGAGGGTAGGGAACTATTTTTCGGTCCAAATACCACATTCCGTTCTGGACAATGTTCCAGGGGCCACATCCCAGTGTTGGGTGGGGCCAGAGGCAAAGGTGGATGTAGTGTTCAGGCTGCTGGGAAATCGTAGCTCTGTGAAGGGTAAACTATAGTTCCCAGGATTCTGGGATGTTGGCTTTAAATGTATGGTGTGTACACAGATGAAGACAGCCATGTGGCAGGGTGGAAAGATGCGACTTTGCTAACCTAAGGCCCTCACACTTTGAACTGCACCATCCCCACCCACTCCACCCACAAACCACACCAGGGTTGCTGCAACCTTTTGAAGGAGGGCATTTATTCCCTCCCATAATTGTACCCCACCTTCCAAACCCGCCCATAATCATGGCCCAACTGAGTCCCAGAAATGCAGGAGGACAGAAAAACTCTACAGGGAGCAAGAGGGCCTGTATTATTTCTCCTGATCACGGCACACCAAAATTGTTTCTTAACACTTGCCTGGAATTTCCAAGCCGCTTCAGGCTTTATAAAAAGAGGAGCTTTTTTAGGTTAAGAAAAAGGCTGTGCAAAGTATGCTTTGGTCAGTAGAAGACCATCCCACTGCCAAATTTAGATGCATGGAGACAGAGAATGGCCAGTTTCTCACATCTGGAGCTGCTAAGCTAAAGGAGAATGATAACAAGGAGAAATCTGAACGATAATAGTTCAACTCAACACAGTGATCACATCCACACCAAGCATCTGAAGCCCTCTTATACCACTAACAATCATGGCTTCCCTCAAAGAACCCTAGTTTGTTAAGGGCTGTTGGAAGACCTCTCGCAGACCCATAGTTTTCTCATCATCTTTAACAAACAACAGCTCCCAGGATTCTCCAAGACCTTAAAAGTGGCACAAGAGTGCTTCAACCGTGTGGCGTGAATGTGAGCAACGCACCCTAATTGAAATTAACCTTGAAGATAAATCTCCTTCCTTCCTCATAATATTAGAAGTCGGGGCCATCCAGTTAAGCTGAAGGTTGGAAGATTCAGGAAAGATGAAATACCCCTATCTACCCCCCATCCAGAAAAATGAGAGGCATTACTGGAGTTCGAGGACACCTCTCGCCTAGGCAAGCATCACTCAAGGAGACTGTGAAGCTGGGCCAGTGAGGGCTGTGGCCTGGAAAGCGTTCCAAGGGCTATATAAAGAGCTCTGGAGGGCCACACATTTCACTGGCCCTACGTCACACCCATAATTTATTTGTCTGGCTGGAATCGGTCCTCCAACTGTAATAATGCTTCTTGCTGGTCTGGATGGAAGATTAAGAGGGGTGTGTAAGTGTGTGTGCCTGCTATGCAAAGGGGAAATTCACAACCATTGCCCTGCGCCCACCATTGGCATGTGGCCCTCAGAAGGTGGTCCAGAAGGGAATTCGGCCCTTGGGCTGAGAAAGGTTCCTGGCCTCCGCTCGAAAGCCAAGTCTGTTGGAAGGCTACAAGGGGCACTATTTGCTGCTCTGCCTCAGACAGCAAAATGTCTCCAGCCGGCTTAGGGTAGCCTTGCTGGGGTGACCTCACACGGGCTGGAAGGGAAATGGATTTGACTCAGAGTTACTCAAGGAGCTGATCATTCTTGGATGCGAGAAGCCCAGTCACCACATCTGTATATTTGCAGGGTGTCCTCACTTTCTGATCGCGCTCCAGCCCAACCCAAACACACTCACACCATCATCCATGACTTTCCCTCTTTAGTCAGACTCTTCCCCAGATGCAAAAGCTTAGCCTTCTGTCCCACTCACATTGGAACTTTTGGTGAGAACTTTAAGCAGTTTTTTTCCCACAGAATGGGTTGGACACACATGTTCCTGAGAAAATAGACAGTTACAAGCTGTGAGGAATTGCCTCACCGGTGGAGTCAGGTAATATTAGGCTTTGGACTTTAGTCACCGTACAGGCCCCATCACCCCACTTTCGGTGGTAATATTAATTCCCTCAACATGGCTGCACTGACAAAGTGCCATAAACTCAGTGGTACAGTATCTCTCTGGCATAGAGAATGTCCAAGGTTCAATCCCCTGTCTGATATCCTGGAGAGCCACTGTCAGTCACGGCTTCGTCCCTGTATACCCTTAGGAGCATCTCCACGCCCATCGTTCAGCCCGGACACTGATAATATTGTTTTAGCAATATCAACTCTTACACCCAGTTCCAGTTCCTGGTAACCCTGAAAACATTGGTCAATATAATGTGTTTAGCAGTGCTAAGTTGTAGTAGTACTAATACCATATTATTGCTGTTACTGCTGCTACAATAGCATTAATAATATTAATTTTCATCATGGCTCCAACAATGAATGGTTCAAATTCAAGAACAACCTAGCTGCCCCACTGTTCAGAGAGCTAAAAGGTAAGAAGCCAGCATTGGGTTGGCTTTATTTTATTTTTATTTAACCGTACAAAAGAACGGTAAAAACCGTTCTTTTAGCTCACAACTGTAAAGGCTCCTTTTGTTCCCGTTAATAGAACATAGGGCAGCTGGGACTCCTGGGGCACTCCAGACGAGAAAGCCGGCTGATCCGCAGCAGGAGAGCAAACCTGTCTGCTTCCTTTTTGAAAGGCTGCTTTGTATCCCAGGTGCTTGTAAAAAGTGGGGGAGTGAAACGGCAAGGAAAACTGGCATGCAAAAGCAGGTGAGGCAAGGGGTGGTAGGAAAAGCCTCTTGCTAAACGTCAGTTTTTCCACAGTTGTCCCTGGATCACAGTTGCCGATTTGCCCAAGTGCAGGGCTGAGGGTCCTATGGGCCTCCAGGCACTGATGTCCCATCAGAGCCAGCCAGTGTGGCCCATGTGGTCAGGAATTCTGGGAGTTGTAGTTGAACCATGTTGCTAGACTGCAGCTCCCATCAGTCCCAGCCAGGGATGGTGAGATTTGTAATTTCTTCATGTCGTTGGATTCTGGCTCCCGTCATAATACAGTGAGCAAGCCCCATGGGTCAGAAATAATGGGAAATGTAGTTTAGCCATTTTGTTAAGATTCCAGATCCCATCAGCCCCAGCCAGCACGGCCAATGGTCAGAAATAATGGGAGATTCAGGTCAACAGCATCTGCAGAGCCACAGGTTCCCTACGTTTGCCTTAGTCCATTGCAGGAAGGTTTGTTTGCTTGCTTGCTTTGGCTAAAGCTTCCCAGCCTTGTAAAAATGCCAACACGAAGAGAAAGGGCTTCTGGGCCATCTCCTCCCCAGTGAAAAGAGCACGAAGGCATTTTCACAACTCTCCTCTTGAGCACTGGCTGTTTTGGAGTACATCTCCCATTTGCCCGAATCAACACAGCCATATAATGGAAGTTGTATGTAACCTGGTGTGTTTCAAGTGTTCTGGATTACAACTCCCATTAAGGTCCCTTTTACTCATGGGTTGGCAAACTAAGGCCCGGGGGCCAGATCCGGCCCAATCGCCTTCTAAATCTGGCCCACGGACAGTCTGGGAATCAGTGTTTTTACATGAGTAGAATGTGTCCTATTATTTAAAATGCATCTCTGGGTTATTTGTGGGGCATAGGAATTCGTTCATCCCCCCCAAAATATATATATATAGTCCAGCCCCCCACAAGGTCTGAGGGACAGTGGACCAGCCCCCTGCTGAAAAATTTGCTGACCCCTGCTTTTACTGGTCAACTCCAGCATTGAGAGATGTTCTCAATTCTTGCTTGGGATTCTCAAGCCAGGTAATGGAGAAGGAAGGAAGCTCTCAGTGTACCCCATAAAGCCTTCCTGTGATTGCTTTGCATACACACTCCCTCCTATGCAGACACTTGTGCATGAGATTCAACATTTGTGCTGGCAAGCCTTCACCACCCTGGAGCCCTCCATCTAGCTCAGTATTGTCTACAATGACTGGAAGCAGCACCCTGGGGTTTCAGAGTGGATAAAGCGCTCTGTCACCCTAGCACAACAAATACACTTAAAAAGGAGAAAAAAGAACTTTTTGCCATTTGAAAAGTAATGGGGAAACTATTGAATAGTGTGGAATGAACAGATGATTTGTAAAGAGACATGTAAACACCCTGCAAGCAAATAAAGGTGCATGCTAAACAAATGCTCACTGGGTAGATCTACACATAGGGGGGAAATGCTAAAAATAAGTCAGAAATTGGATCGTTATAGCAAAAGGGGGGGGGGAAACCCTTTGGAAATTCGCGTAGAAAAGCTTTCTGCTCTCTAGCGCCATCTGGTGTTGCATGTTTATAATACATTCAAATCGTTGTTTCCTTACTAATGTAGCTGAGTCCCAAGTCATATACTGTATTTTTTGCTCTGTAAGACACACTTTTCCCCTCCTAAAAAGTAAGTGGAAATGTGTGTGCATCTTATGGAGCGGATGCAGAGTGCAGGCTGCACTCTGGAGGCTTTGCGTTGCTTTTGCTGAAGCCAGCAGAGCGAGAGGGGTCGGTGCGCACTGATCCCTCTTGCTCTCCTGGCTTGGCTTCGCTTGAGAGGCGCTGCGCAGCTTTCCCTCTCTGCTCAGCGCCCCTTCAGCGAAGAGGGAGGAGAAATGGAAGGGGCTCCGTTTCTCCTGCTGCTTCGCTGAAGGGGCGCTGAGCAGAGAGGGAGAGAATTTTTTTTTTCTTGTTCTCCTCCTCTAAAACTAGGTGCATCTTATGGTCAGATGCGTTTTATAGAGCAAAAAAATACGGTGAGTACTCCATGAACCAATCAGATCTAATGCTCCATAAAGACTAGGCTATGGGTGCTTCCAGAATACCTGTTTGAGCATTCATCCTGACCCTTAGGGTCCCTTCCAACTCTGTAATTTTGTTATTCTATTATTTGGAGATTAAACAACTCTCTACCGTGCATTTTCTCATCACTTTCCTTATCACAAAAAGTTCAATCTTTGGGATAAGCAGGTTTGTTGTGCGAGCATTGTCGGTGAGTGATCATAAGCAATAGCCAGAAATAGATAGCAGGAATGTTTATATAGAGAGAGAAAAAATCCAAACAATTTCACTCTTTTACCTTTTATCACTACTTTGACAATGTGTCAATTTTACTACACTATTTATTTTTATTTATTAAATTTATACACTGCCCTTCATCACAAGATCTCAGGGCGCTTCACTAGTCTTCTTACATACATAAAAATGTAAGGTGTTGTCATGGTGCAGTCCACGTGGCAAACAGAGGTTGGTGAGCAGGGACAGCAGCCCCTACTTTCAAGTCATACTTACACAAGCACACAAAAGAATATCCAAAACCTTTAGTGAAAGGAGACTTTTAGAAGGGAAATTCTGGGTTGATTTACCACACCACCTTAACCTATCCTTCTGGTTTCATGGTTGTTCTTCTCCAGACCCAAGGCCCCGTACATTCATCATTCATTCATTTTCTTTTTCATTTTTGGCAATAAATAAATAAATCTCAAACACTGCACACCCTCCAACATGATGTGTTGAAAAACCAAGACTCCACCTTCCAGGGCTGCATTTCCACGTGACTCATGTGATCCACAGAAGATCATGGCCCTGAAAAAGTGCTTTTTCAGGCACAGCGCCCAAAAAACATGTGTTTTGGGGTGCCTTGCGAGATTGCGGCCAGATAATGGCGCCTAAAATGGCTGTTGTGTGCTTGTGTGAAAAAAGGGAGGGATGTCCCAGTTTTATCGGGATGGTTGAGAGGCATGCACTGTTCTAGGGTTGTTGCCAGTCTTTATCATCTTCATATTCTGCAACTATCCAAAGCACATTTGTTCAGCTTTCTCACGACAACACTACAGCAAATATTTTTAACCCCTCTCTTCAGCCTCATCAAATGAAAAACGGCAGGCTTCAAACATCTGTACACCATTTCCATATCATAAATATTATGTGCCTGAATTTGCCAGCATGCAACTGAAGCACACCAGAAATTAGCAAGAGCCTTGAAGGGCTTATAGTCTAGCCTACAAAGCAAATCATGATAAATGCTCAATAAACCTGCTGTCTAGAGGATCTCTTCGAAGGCAACTTCCAGATTATCTGCTGTTGGGTTCCTTGGACTTTGGCTCCCCCTGCTGCTCATCCTAAGCCCTTCCTTATATTGCTAGCGAGGCTGGCTAGTCGTCAGGGATGTGGGGAATATAGTCCAGCAGCATCTGGAAGGTCAGAAGTGCCTTTGATCTGAGCAATTATTTATTTCATTTTATTTCTAAAAATGTGCATACTGCTGTATGATAATAATAAAAAAATGTTACATTGGTTGGCAACAATAGAAAAAACACAAAACCAGACAACAAAACCATAAAAAGTTAAAAGCAAAATGAATGAATGGATTTTCTCCTCACTCAGCCTCACCACCCCAGTTTGCAAACAACAAACTTGAAAGACCTATATTGGCTCCCAGTACATTTCTGAGCACAATTCAAAGTGTTGGTGTTAAAGCCCTAAACGGCTTCGGCCCAGTATACCTGAATTCTCCTGGACTTCTAACCCCACTTCTCTTTGTGTGTTGCAAGGCGGCAAATACTTTGCTAATTACTTGCTAAGGTCACTTGGCTTAGCTCTGGGACACTTCGTTCAGCTTTGTAAGCTACCTGTCCTCTAAGGAGGTCAGGGTTAGGGTACAGCTTTGCTCAGAGTTTACCCCATTTTATCTTCCCAATGACCCGGTGGAGGTTAGTTATGAGAGTGGCTGTCCCAAAATCATCTCGCCATAGCACAAAACTTAATGGGTCATCCTTTGGAGCAAGAACGCAGAAACTGTTATTTTAAACATTTTAAAAATATTTCTTTTTTTAAAAAAACAACCAAAGCTTTTCTTTTAGGAATTATAGGTGCCAAAATCCCAAGGGAGCAGAAAAGTCTATTTATGTAAGCGACCACAGCTGCACGGATGTATTGGCCCGGAGATGGAAAGAAGATATAGTCCCTTCCAGAGAAGAATGGCAGATGAAGTTGATGGATTATTCCGAAATGGCTAAAATGACCGAAGAATCAGAAATAAGGAAGACCCAAATTTTAATAAGGAATGGGGGGAATTTCCAACTTATCTTAAAAACCATTGTAAACAGTTAAAATTGTTAGTAGGATTGGAATCTAACGGTGAATTCTGGACATAACGGAGATGTAAAAGATTTGATTATAAAAGAACCAGGAGGGAATGATTAACAATAGGACCCACAAGGGGGAGGGAAGTCCAGGAGATTCTTTAGAATCTTGTTTTTATGTTATATGTTGGATATGTGATTGTAAAACTTTAATATGAAAAACCAAATAAATATTTTGTATTTTTTTTAAAAAAGGTGCAGAATCTGTGGCAGAATCTGCCTCAAACCCCCCCCAAAAAACCCTCAGTCACAGCTAGCATGTTCAATGGTTGGGCATGATGGGGTGCTGTGATCCTATCAACATCTGGAGGGCCTAAGGCTCCTCACCTCTGCTTAAAGTGAACCCTTCAAAACTCCTCAAGGATTCATGAGGTAATTTATTTTTTAAACTGTAGCCATTTGGAAGACCTAACTGGGGTTTTCTTTAACTGTTGCCTCTAGGGAGTGCTCCCAAATATATATACTACAGGACTGCCCCTTTTGGGGATGAAGACTTTTCAAATATTCGTGAACTCCTGAGGTAATCCTTATTTATCTAAACTGCGGCTGTTGCCATTGGAAATGCTTCCCCACACCAGCAAAATCAGGGCTTATTAGACCAGAGAGGCAGCTCCACAAGGAGAAACCTTCTGGTCCTGCTTGCCTATTGGCCACAGGACAAAAAGAGCGGGAAAATCCTCTTCTGCTATAGGGCAAAAAGAGCGGGAAAAACCTCACTGGACAGAGGGGCGCTCCCTTGCCAAAACTCACCAATCCTGTCAGCCGCAGAAGGAGAAGGAGTCTTAACTTCTCCACAGAAAAAGTCATTAAATTATTTTCAGGGGTGGGGAGCCAGTGACCCTACACCAAATGTTGGTGAATCTCCTCAATTCCCAACACTGGCTGGGGATGGTGGGAGTTGGGACTCCAGCAACATCTGGAGGGGCCACAAGTTTATAGTCTATCACATCCCCCAGCTTACTCACCATTTTTCTAAACTAAGAAGTTCCTAAGTAATGAAACCTGTTGCTAAACATGGGGTTTTATGCTTCATTTCCACCTTTCACACATGAAATTAAAAAATGCAGGAGCAGGACACTGAATCAGCAGCTTTCAAGACAAATGTGCTTTGGATACTTACCATGAATGCTCCTTCTGGGGCGAGGGTGGCAGGCTTCCAGTACAACCATGGGTTGAGGCCCCCACTGCCAGGGAGAGGCAGGTCCCATGGTAAACAGAAATCAGATTTTTTAAAAAGACTAATTTATAATGTAGAAATGCATTGGGGCTTGTTACAAAATGTTGCGGTGTGATGCATAGCCAGCCAACCATGCTCTCTTCCAGCATACTCCATTCCGTTCGCCCACCTCCATTTTATTCTTGTCCCATCCATCCCACCAGCATTCTGTGCCCACAGAACACACTCCATCCTCATTAGGCTCTTTTAGGCTATCCCCTTCCCACCATAGGCTTTTCCTTAATATTTCTTGTACTTCTGCAAACTCTGGAAGATCCCAAAGCCTTCTGACAGCATTCCTCTTCTATCTAAGGATCCACACTTTGAGAACATGTGTGGTACAGTGGTACCTCGGTTCTTGAACGTCTTCACTGACGAACATTTCAAAACCTGAATGCCAAAAACCCGGAAGTAAATGCTTCCATTTTCGAACACGCCTCAGAAGTCGAACAGCTTCCGCTGCGTGTTTTTCAGTTTTCTCAGTTGAAATTGGAGACGGCCCTTTGCGCCTCGGTTTTCGAACGTTTTGGAAGTTGAACGGTCTTCCTGAATGGATTACGTTCGAGAACTGAGGTACCACTGTATTTGCAGACACAGGTGGGGCCCTCCAACCAAATGCTGCTGTGTGGATGTGCTTCTGTTCAAGGTCACAGACTGCCCTGTTCCAGAGTTGTTATTTTATCCATTTGCAGATGTTGGGCGGACATGCCGATTGCCCAATCCCAGCTAGATTTCTTCACTGATGCTGGAAAAAACAGCCTACTCCATTCAGATTTTCCCATTCCCCCCACCACAGGGGACACATCTTGCCCTAGGAGAAGGGGAAAGAATGCAAGGGGACAACAGACAACAGGGCCTGCTCTAATCAGACTACCCCCATCCCACTTTTATATGTTATATCATTTGTCTTAATGCTTTAAATTGTAAACCACCTTGTGTGTCTTGGTAGTAGGAAGATATATAAAATATATATAAAGATATATAGAAACAACAAATGAATAAATAAGGAATTGCCCTTCTGCTTTAAATATTGTTTAATTAAAAAAAACAAAAAACCTCATGGCGATGTCAATCGGACTTCACATTCTTGAGATATATCTTGGGTGCCGTCCATCCCTCAGGAGCCTTCCTCAGTCTGGCTCTTCTCCAGACGCGTTCCAGATCTCGTTCAAACCTTTTCTGTAAAGACAAGACATAAAAAACCAAGATCTAGTGACATCTCCCTTAGGATATTGTGTACTTTGGGGCAGGAAGTCCTGGATGGCAGTGATGCGGTCCATTAATGCGCAGAACTAGGAATTGCAGAATTACGTGTGGGTCAAGAAAATGACCAGGAGACATCAAAACTGAAATAGGTGGTCTATAGGAAATTGACAACTGGATAATGGGGTGTGGTGTGAAGAACCAGTATCACACAGGAACAGAAAGAGGCATAGGTTCATATCCCATTTCTGACACCTCTATTTGCACTATAGTGGGAAATAGCTCAGTCACCAGAGCATGAGACTCTTAATCTCAGGGTCATGGGTTTGAGCCCCAAGATGTGCAAAAGATTCCTGCATTGCAGGGGGTTAGACCAGCTGATCCTTGTGGTCATTTCCAACTCTACAATTCTAGGATTCTATGATAATGCTCAACCTTGGGACTGGGCGCAATCAGGAAGTGGTTAGGTGTGAACGAATTCATGCCAAGGGCCACATTCCCCTCTGGGCAGCCTTCCAAGGGCCACATGCCAGTGTTGGGCAGGGCCAGGAGCAAAAGTGGGTACAGCAACAAATGTAAATTATGCCTTCAATCTGTAGGCTAGTTTGTATACGCACATGCAAACCTTTCTATCCTCCATCCAGATAAGTGAGAGGCTGTATCAGAGTTCAAGGACACATTCCAGCCAGGCAAAAACACTCCAGGGCGAGAAGCAGGGCCAGTGCGAGGTGTGACATAGAGAGAGGAGGTGCAGCCTAGTGAAAGCACTAGAGAAAGATGCCTGGAGGGCTACGTTTCAGCACCCAGATCTGACGTTCCCCATCCCTGAGCTAAACAAACTATGCCAGCACCAGTCCCCAGAATCCTCCCTTCCCACACTCACTTGTTTCCTCCGGCGCCGACCTTCCCTGACCTTCTTCCGCAAGAACTTTGTCCGCTTCATCAGCTTCCTGTACTTGTGTCTGTTCATCTTCCTTCTCCGGATCTTCAGAACATTCTTGCATTCCATTTTGCTCCGGTTCAGCTCGCCTCCCCCCTCTTCGCTGTCATCCTCAGCCTCTGCACCCCGGGAAGATGGGGGGAGGTCATACTGATGGTTGGGTTCATAGCCTAGCTTCTCATAAACATTGATGGTGCCTCCACCTTTAGGGAGGACATACTGGACCGTCAGCCAGCTTTCAAGGGGGGAGATCGACATCTTCCTTGGCACCAGGATTTCTTCCAGCTCAGGGTCCAATGCGTACCACTGCTGGGGTTGGGCTCCATTTCTGTTTGAGGGAAGTGTGCTGTAATTTGCGGAAGCGGCAAGTCTAGGAACCGGAAGCGAGATGGCCGATCTCGACAGAAAGCGTTCTGTGTGGAAGCACAGTTTGCAAATATGTGAACGTTCATTATTTATTAAAAAAATTAAAGCATGAGCTACTATTTCAATAATCTTTCGAATGCTTTTAAATGCCTTTTAAAAACCATTTTTTATCAATAATTTTGACATTTCATGTTATATTTTTGTAAACCGCTTTGAGGTTTTCTTACAAGCAAGTTTGTTAATAAATTAAATAAAGAAAAATGATTAAATAAAACAAATTCTGCAGGGAAAATTTCATGTCACAGAAAGTGCACAATGCACCTAACAACCTAACAAACTCCAGAAGTTTTGGACACCAACTCCCGTCATCTCTGACTATTGGCTGTGCTAGCTGGGGATGACAGGAGTTGGAGTCTAATATCTGAAGGACATAAAGTTAGGGAAAGGCTCGTTTAATGCCCACATGGCTTGCATAATGACAGGTTGTGTGTATAATGAAGCTATGACTGATAGAGAGATCATGTACAATTCAGTGTACATGAACCAACACACAACCACAGATGGCTACCCTGGAACAAAGCAGTCCAAGTTGCACCCCAACTTGTATGAAATGGAAGAGTTTTGCTGGAATTACTCCCCACCCCCAAAAGAAAAGGTTTCCTACACTAAAGTTCATAGTACAGTATATCTAAAAATCATACACACAAGAAAACTTTGCTGGAGTAACTCAGTTTTGCCATTGAGCAGTTCTTCATATGCAGAAGGTCCCAACAATTTTAAAGGATCAGGCAGCAAAATGATGTGAAAGGTCCCTCTCTGTCTGAATCCCTGGAGAGCCTCTGCCAGCCAGGGTAGACAATACTGGTTTGGATGGACAAATAGTCTGACCTGGTGCACGGCATCTACTCGACGTTCCAAGGAATGGCTGTGCTTACCTGCAAATCGAGAGGCCCTCGCTATCTGAGACGTCAGTCGTGGTAGCAGCATACTGGAGGACCACTCTAGCAGAAATCAAGAGATATTTTTTAAAGAGAAAAACAACCTTTATATGTTATAGGACTGTGTTCCCTCCTTCCTCAAATACAGTGCCCATAACCACACACCATCAGAAATCATGGGCTGTAGCTCAGTGGCAGAATATCTTCTTTGCACGCCTGCCATCTTTAGGAAGAGATGACACAGTGCCCCTGTTTGAAACCCAGGACTTTCTGGCTGCCCGTCGGTGTAGACCGGATGGCACAATGAACCGACTGTGCACAAAGCAACTTCCTGTGTCCCAAGTTAAAAGTTAAGCACCTGAACAACATACCGAGTAGTCAGGCATGCAGGTTATAGGGCCAAAATCTTCCCCAACCCACTGCGATGTCTGTATAGCACCTCTGTTTCAAAATTAGCAGGCGGGTTTTGATACACATCTCATTCTCTGCCTTCTTTTTTGGAGATGTGTAAGGAGCCTCCCTATGCAGATGTGTTAAATGTCACATGTTTAGAGAACTTTTCTGAGCACAATTCAAAGTGTTGGTGCTGACCTTTAAAGCCCTAAATGGTTTCGGCCCAGTATACCTGAAGGAGCATCTCCACCCCCATCGTACAGCCTGGACACTGCGAGAAGTGAGGTTACAGGGAACCAGGCAGAGGGTCTTCTCGTTCCTGCCCTGTGGAACGCCCTCCCATCAGATGTCAAGGAAATAAACAACTATCTGACTTTTAGAAATCATCTGAAGGCAGCCCTGTTTAGGGAAGTTTTTCAATGTTTGATGTTTTATCGTGTTTTTAATATTCTTTTGGGAGCTGCCCAGAGTGGCCGGGGAAACCCAGACAGATGAGCAGGGTATAAATAAATAAATTACTACTACTACTACTACTACTATACAGAAACGCACCCAGAAACATCATTCCTCATGGTGAGCCCCCACTGCCCAGTCAATCCCCCCCAGAATTAGACCCTCCCTACCGTAGGCTACCATAAACCACGTATCACTGGCGAGCCCTTAATAAGATAGGACCTCAACGTAGCCTCTCCCCGCCTCTTAAAATATATAATACTGTATATACAGTATTAACAGTCACTCTTATTAGCACTCTTACCATAGATAACACACTAATGTAGCCTCCAAAATGAATACACGGCTTCTATCAAAGTCAATCTGCCCTACTTCCGGGTGTAGGGAGAGAAGAAGCGCTGCTCATCTTAACTTACCATCCACAAGGGCTTACCATCCCGTTCACGACGATGGGGGCTGTTTGAACGGGTAACTTCCGGCAGAGCAGCTCGGTCCCTCCCGGTCATCCGGAAGTTCCGGCGCAAAAAA
>JAXCMG010000100.1:4436322-4619674 GCA_034642415.1 Podarcis siculus
TCCATTGATAAATGGAAGGATAAATGGGCTGGATCAGTGCAAGGCAATGTTCCGTGTTCATAAGACACTGATTAGTCTGCCCTTTCCTTTTAAAAAATAAAATATTATTAATGCACAGTGAAAAAAGCCGTACATCAAAACTGAACAAAAAACAAGTAGAAATAATAATAAACCAAGTAAAACAAAAACCACAAAGCATTATAACAAAAAGAAAAGAGGTCTTTTGACTGCAGACCTGCCTGACCTCCCGTCTACTCCTTAATTCAGTTACATATAACTTATTGCTGGCAATAACTATGATCATGGTTTAACTGATTCTTAGTTTTTCTTCGATCTCACACCATTCTTGATACTACTACTGAAATTAACCAAATGCTGCAACAGAGTTTAAACTTCTGCCATTGTTTTTCAAATATATTTTAAAGACTTCCCATTTTGAAACAAACACCTGTTCTGGTTTATTCTTTATTTTTTTCAGACAAGTTTTATCTAACTCCGCAAATTCAGTCGATCTTTGGATCCAATCTTGCGTAGATGGAAGTTTGTCAGATTTCCAGTTTTTTAAGGGAAAGGGAATTTGTGTCTTTGGCACACGCCACCCTGCAAACAAGCTCAAGGAACGTCGACGTAAAGCATCCACACTCACCCTACCCCACCCCAAACTTCAAAAATGGAGGGAACTTTTTGTACACCCATGTACAGCCCACGTCTTCAGCGCCTGCATGGGCTGGGTGTCGGGAGCACCTTCTCTGACCTTTCGATCACAGGAATGCAGGAACAGCAACACAGCATTCCCGAGGAATAGGTTCTGGTGCTGTGGACTCACATTTGCTCATGAGAGCACCTCAAGTGCAGCAGAGTAACGGAAGCAAAGCTGTGGAGGTTTTGTTGCATACCTAATTTATTTCTTCTAATTAAACAAATAAAAGAACATAACAAACGTGGGATGCGGGTGGCGCTGTGGGTTAAACCACAGAGCCTAGGACTTGCCGATCAGAAGGTCGGCGGTTCGAATCCCTGCAACGGGGTGAGCTCCTGTTGCTCAGTCCCTGCACCTGCCAACCTAGCAGTTCAAAAGCACATCAAAGTGCAAGTAGATAAATAGGTACCACTCCGGCGGGAAGGTAAACGGCGTTTCCGTGCGCTGCTCTGGTTCGCCAGAAGCGGCTTAGTCATGCTGGCCACATGACCCGGAAGCTGTACGCCGGCTCCCTCGGCCAATAAAGCGAGATGAGCGCCGCAACCCTAGAGTCGGCCATGACTGGACCTAATGGTCAGGGGTCCCTTTACCTTTAACAAACGAGAGAAACAGCTCTCTCATACTGCCATCTTGTCTCTAGACAAGATGTTTTGGGAAGATTTTAATGTTTAATATATTATTGTATTTTAATATTCTGTTGGAAGCCGCCCAGAGTGGCTGAGGAAACCCAGCCAGATGGGCGGGGTATAAATAATAAATTATTATTATTATTATTATTATTATTATTATTGACAGATCAAAGAAAAAGCCAAACAGTACTGGAGACGGAAGTCTGGAAGAGTAGCTTCTGCCACCTCCTTTCTTTCTCACAGACAGAAAGTAAAACAAACATGATCTGGTGATGCTTGCAATGCGAGAGATGAAAATACAGTGGTACCTTGGGTTAAGTACTTAATTCGTTCCGGAGGTCCATTCTTAACCTGAAACTGTTCTTCATCTGAAGCACCACTTTAGCAAATGGGGCCTCCTGCTGCCGCCGCGCCGCCGGAGCACGATTTCTGTTCTCATCCTGAAGCAAAGTTCTTAACCCGAGGTACTATTTCTGGGTTAGCGGAGTCTGTAACCTGAAGCGTATGTAACCCAAGGTACCACTGTACTGACAGGAACACATGGTGGGCAGAGAACTTGCTTAAACAAGAGTGGGGGAGAAAAGATTGACTTTACTGACCTTTGTCCCTCCCATATCTGTTTGGATCCAGCCTGGGTGGAGGGCGATGCAGAGGATCCCTTCCAATTTCAGGTCTGTAGCAAGGCACTTCGTGAGCATGTTTAGTGCCGCCTTGGAGGGAGGTCAGGGAGAGAAGTGGAAAGAGTTAGATGACACAAGGCTCTTAACCTCTGGGTGGTGGGTTTGAGCCCCACGTCAGGTAAAAGATTCCTGCATTGCAGGGGGCTGGATCTGATGACCCGCGTCATCTCGACAATTCTATGAAAACTCATCTTTTTTCTTTCCGCAAAATTATTTTATTATTATTGAGCAATAAACCACTTTTAAGCAACAAGCAACACGTCAGTAATATCAGGAATTCAAAACATCGGGTCAAAGCCAATGCTTGTCCTACTCAAAGCAGACTCATTGGAGTCAATAGACCTAACTTCGCCACGTTCATTAATTTGAATGAGTCTTCTGAGTAAAACTTCATTGGCTGCAACTCATAGGAGTTCCCACTGATAATTATTCTTTTTTTAAATTTCTAATAATAGCAATTGTTCATTAACACTCCCCCTACACACATATCTTGATATAGAGTTATAGCTAAATTTTGCTCAGATAAGACACATCCAAATTAATGAAGCTAACTTAAATCCTGCCCATTAATTTGAATGGATCTACTCTGCGTAAGACTAATGTTGGCAGCAGTCCACCGCCTTTTAAAAAGAACTCAAAATAAATTATTATTTATGTGGCATTTCAGCTAATGTGAACCAATTCACTCTCTGACTTTTATCCCAAACTATCAAGGTCAGACAGAGTGTTTTCATTTAAAATATAAATAAAACAAAGGAAGAAAACATAGTTTCAAGTGGCGACTACTCATCTCTTCCTAGAGATAAATTCTATCATAATTTGGATCTTGGTATCCCAAGGAAATCCTTGCATCAGCATCAGCAATCTTCTATCAATCTTTATCCCAAGGACAATTATGACTGAATGAATCAAAAGCTGCTGAAAAATCAGGATCGATTGACGGATTGCATTTTTATCTCGCTTTTCATTCAAATGAATCCCAAAGCGGCTTACAAACAATAAACAACAACAGCATAATAAACCATAACAGAACATCACAAATACAGCACAAATCATATGTATCATATCTAGAAGATACACATGTGACGAAACCCCAAGACCATACTTTAGCAACTTGTGGGCAGGTATTATCCAATAATTAAACCTCTTCATATTAATGTCAATCTGGTCCAAGCCAATCCTGGTTTCTTGGAGGCCGGTCATGTAATATTTCTTCAAAGGGGTAAGCACCTCTTTATCAGTTATTTTGTTAGCTAGTCCTCCCACATTCCAAGAGATTTACCTACAATAAAAGTCTGAAGTGATGCCCCTCCATAAAAGGCTGAAAAATACCGGGGATTCCTATCTGACCCTAAAATCTCACATTGCGTCAAGAGGCGATAAGAGCGTTGAGCTCTTTGTCCCCTATTCTTTTCATACGTATTTTAATCCAGCTCTTAAATTTGCAGAGGGTGTGCTGCAACCTTCCTCAACTAATACAATATTATTCCTGTCAAGGTAACACCTAATATTTGAATCCCTGGCTGGCTAGGGAATGTTAGGTGTTTGTTTTTGCTGACTCACTGAGAATGCATCAGGAGGAATGATTTTGTTTGCTTCTGAAAATCTCATCTCCGCCCAAGAAGAGCTAAAAAAACCCCTTAATGGCCCTTTGGAGATAAAAGCGGGTGTCAAATTAGATCTGTTTGTTGGGAACCCAGCTCCGCAGATCTAACCAGAGGGATGTTATCAACTGGAACCACTATTTGGACATCAACTTTTACTGGCAGAGGATATCAAGCTATGGTAATATGCTAGCTCTTTGGAATTTGAGATGCTCTTTTGTGCAAACCCAGTCACCTCTCTATCCTGGTTCACTACCTTCTGCCTTGCCGACTACCTTTCTTATTGTGCAGTTAGGTTCCCATCCCATCAAGAACATAAGAAGAGCCTGTTGGATGAGCTCAATGGCCCATCGAGTCCTGTATCCTGTTCTCTCACAGTGGCCCAACAGATGTACGTGGGAAACCCGCAAGCAGGGTTTGAACACCAGAGCCCTCTCCCCTCCTGCAGTTCATAGCAACTGCCAGCAGAGGGACGAGCCAGGAGGGAACCAGTCTAGCTTCTCTAGGGAAGGAGTTCCAAAGTCTGGGAGCCACCACCTAGAAGGCCCTGTCTCGTATCCCCACCAAGGGCGCCTGTGAGGGTGGCAGGAAAGAGAGAAGGGCCTCCCCTGAAGATCTCGGAGCCTGATGAGGTTATTACGGGAGAATATAGTCCTTCAGATAGACTGAGCCTAAGCTGTATCTAATGCTACCTTCAGAGATATATTTCAATTTTCTTCCCAGTCAATAGATGAAATAGGTCCAGTTGCCTCCTTCAGATTAATAAGGTCTGTCCCATCTCTTCCTGGAAATGGTGGGGGCTGAGCCCAGGGACCTTCTGCATGCAAAGCAGATGCTCCAACACTGAGTTAGAGCCCATCCATTCTAAGGATTCATGGTTTGGAGCACTGCTGAGTAGATCCATTAACTTCAAGAGGCGTACACCAAGTTAAGAGTAGCATCAGATGCAACTCATCACTTTGAAAGTTATCTTACATCTCTTCCCACGCCCCCCACCCGCCCCCTCTCCATTCTCCCAATATAATTACCTACTAAGAACACTCACCTTCGAAATTCTGTAAGGGTATACTGCGTGGTAAATGTCATTGGATTCTGCAAGCCCTATGGAGGCCGAGAGGGACGACATGTTGACAATTGCAGCACGGTGACACCCCATGGTGGCACTTTGCTTGGCAGCTTTCTTCAAAAGCGGCAGAAATGCCTAAAGGAATTTATTTATTTTTAACGGGAAATCGGAAGGTGATGTCTGCACAGGCAAGGTATTTTTTAAAAGAGCACGCGGTTAGCATTTTCTTAAAACAAATAAAAACATAACCTTTCAGCAAGTTAGCAAATCCTACAAAAGGGGGAATACACTCTGCAAGTTAAAGCAAATTTGCATATCCTCTTATTTCCCATCTCCTGCCCTGAGAAATCTTATTTGGAAATTCTTCCAGCTTCTGAGATTCAGGCAGTTCTGAGATTCAAACCGATCCTCCGGGTCCAAAGGAATAGAAACTCGATTTATCTATATATTAATTTGTTTTTTTGGGGGGGGGACTGAACATAAGGACTAGAAACTTGATTTTTTTTTAAAAAAAGATCAAAAGTTGTGATTTCTCAGTGAAGTGAAATTCTGCAGCCAATTTCAAAGCTGACTGTTTCTCATGACCACCTGTGTGAAACAGAGCTGCAATGAGGAGTTCCCAAGACATCAATGACTGACTTCCTCTCTGCTAGAGCCCCAGAGTCCATCTACTACAGGAGCCAGGTGTGATATAGCAGATGCAAAATCTGTGCCAAGCCAATATGAGTGATACGCTGGGTACAGACTGAAGTGCAACTTTTATCTGAGCTATCGTGGGTAAGGAATTCTAGGAACATACTTTAGATGGGTGGGGTGGGGGAGGGAAGACAATAATTGTTTAGAACGACTTGGGAGTCAGAAACTCTTGCCAGTCACAGATATGTAGGAGCCCGAGTTGCACCAGATCAGACCATTGACTCAACTAACCAGTATTGCCTGCATTGATTAGAAGCAGTGCTTCAGGGTTTCAGATAGAGAATATTTCCTAGCCTGGCCTGGAGATGCTGGTAGAGATTGAACCAGGGACCTTCTGCACGTAAAGCCAGTGGCGTAGCGTGGGTTGTCAGCACCCGGGGCAAGGCAAGTAATTTGCACCCCCTAACCCGTGGATTTGTGCCCCCTAACCCTACAAATCTATGCCTATGAATGATGGTCCCTCTCTCTCTCTCTTTCTCATATTCCAATTGATTCCCATTTCCGCCGATCGATCCCCGAAGCTCTCACCCAGCGAAATTCGTGCGTAATTACGCTTCGCCATCCCTAATCCTGCCGCTTCCACCGGGAAATCATGACGGTGCGTTTCTCCTCTCCAAACTTTCCCCGGCCCTTTGCCAGCCGGCGCAGCTCTTTTGGCTACGAGCTCCCCTCCTTCTCTGCCCGCTTCCGACCCCACCTTGCCGTCCAGCCTCCCTACCTCCTGAAAAAAGGCGCCGGCGCTGAGCAGGACACCCCCCGCGGCCATCGGAGAGAGGCGGGGCCGAGGGAGGCGAGCCAATGGGCGAGGCGGGGCGGGGTAGGTGGCCACGGGGGCGGGCGCTGCTGCAGTCCTCGGGTGGGCAAGGTAGGAGCAGGCGGAGGCGGGCCGAGGGCACGACGCGGCTGGGCCCTCTGGACTCGCGCCCCCCCAGATGTTGCGCCCGGTGCGGCCGGCACCCCTGGCACCCCCCACGCTACGCCACTGCGTAAAGCAAATGTTTTACCACTGAGCTACAGCCCTTCTTCTACCAGAGCAAACCACCCGCGGACCCACATCTACCTTCTTCCCAGGCCATTCCATGTTAACTCAGCCTTAAGGCTGCAAAGCTGACAGGTCCACATACAGTTTCGAGCACTTTTGAGCTTTTTTTTAACACTCTAGCGATATATAAATCTTGCAAAATAGGTTAAGCAACAGGCAGCTTAGCAACCAAAAAGACGAACTACTGTTGGTTAAATGTCCCTGGCTGTTTGCCTGTGGGAGAGGACTACTTGCCCCAAGCGAACACGGTAGATGCCAGATTTACCGACTTTGTTCTTACTTTGGAGAGCATTAGCTGGGCAACAGTGTTGGTCTCGAAGGTCCTGAGCATGGCTTCCGTGGTGACGTCTTCCAGAGAAGCTAAGACATTGATGCCGGCGTTGTTGATGAGGCAGTTCAGCCCTTTCTCCCCAACAATGTCTTCCACCTTCTTGACCGTTTCCTTGATGCTGCTTTCGGAAAGCACATCTGGATTCAAGAACACAGGAGAAAATGCTGCATAAGAGAGTCAGACTGCTGGTCTATTTAGCCTAATACTGTCTACACTGACTGGCAGAAGCTCTCCGGGCTTTCAGACAGTAGACATCCCCAGCCCTACCTGGGGATTGAACCTGTCAACTTCTGCATAGCTCTCTCACCGAGGTGTCCAGAGCGGGTGGGGAGGAGAGAGCAGTTAAGGAGTAACTGCTCCAGAACAATGATCCATAGGTCAGCCTTGTCTATAGTGACTGGCAACTAGGGATGTCAGAGAATTCTGCAGAGAAACGAAGTAGAATTTGCTGCAGTTCACATGCTGGTCTGTGTGCAAGAATGGAAATCGGTCAACGATTGGGATTTGTTTTCTTCGTTGTTGTTCTTTGCATTTGCAAATGATGTGCAATTCATGGCCTTTCTCCCACGGTTGTTTGTAACCAATGTTTTACTCAAAGTAGACCCATGGAAATTAATGGGCCCGTCTTAATTATGCTCAGAACATAAGAAGACTCTGCCGGATCAGGCCAGGTGTTCATCGAGTGTTCTCATAGTGGCCAACCAGCTGACCCCAAGGGAAGTCCACAAGCAGGACCCAACTTACAGCCATCCAAGTTGGTGGCAGGCCATCATTGCCTCCAGTGGCAGTGAGTTCCATAGCTAAACTATGCACTGCATGAAGTAACATATTCTTTCACCTGTCCTAAACCTTCCAGCTTTCAGCCTCATTGGACGTCTCCAAGTTCTCGTGTTACGAGAGAAGAAGAAAAGACATGCACTCTTTCTGAATAAGGGAGGAAAACATTTCCTTATCCACTATCTCCATGCCATTTTGTAAATTTCAGTCCTGCCACCTCTGATTCACCTTTCTCTCAATTAGAAAATCCCATACTTCCTAACAGGGGAGTCGTCACATCCCCTCGTCCTTCAGTTTCAACAGGTTTACTCTGAGCAGGACTAACACTGGATACAATCCTATTTCTTTCGGTGTCTCTCAAACTCGGGTCCCCCCCAACTGTTGTTGGACTATAACTCCCATCATCCCTAGCTAGCAGGGCCAGTGGTCAGGGATGATGGGAGTTGTAGTCCAATAACAGCTGGGGACCCAAGCTTCAGATACTTTCATGGGGGCCGTCAGGCGCAGAGCAGAAGAGGAAACTTTTTGCTTACCAAGCGGCAAAACCCTGATGTTGCTGTACTGCTTGCAGAGTTTCTGTAGCTCCTAGAAAGAAAGAACAAGAGCAACACTTGTGGACATCCCATCTGCCTAAATAAATTTTAATGTCAGCCCTCGCCAGCCTTCCTCCACCCAAAGGATAGCAGTAGTATTATTATTATTTGTCTTCTTTATTAAATGTATTTACCGCCCTTCTTCCATAGATCCCTGGCAGGTTCACAACATAAAAATACAATACAAAAACCACAAAATACATAATAAAAATGCTTCTTTAAATTCCTCCTCTTCTTTTGCTTTCTCTCTCTTTCGGTCTCTTTTCCCCCTTTGCTTCTTTCTGCCTTTGCTCTTTGCTATATTAAGCAGCTGTTTTAATTTCAGCGTATTGTAAAAGTACACTTTGTAATGGGTACGAACGTCTGTATATTTTTGAACAAGTATCAATAAATAAAAAGGGAAAAACAAACAAAAATTAAAGGATGAAAAAGGAAAACCATAAAGTGGGTACGTGGAATGAACCCAGTTGCAAAGATCTGAAAAATAATATGAGTCCAAGTAAAGAATTGTAGAGTTATCAGAGCATAAAGTCTCATTCCAGGATTGCCAGGTTTGGGACGAGGCTTGTCTTGAAAAGGACGGTTCTGTCGTATACGTCATAAATACGGGCAAACCTTGTTAATTAAAGGTGGTGTAGTGTGGTGTAGTGGTTAAGAGCGGTGGACTCGTAATCTGGTGAACCGGGTTCAATTCCCTGCTCCTCCACATGCAGCTGCTGGGTGACCTTGGGCTATTCACACTTCTTGAAGTCTCTCAGCCCCACTCACCTCACAGAGTGTTTGTTGTGGGGGAGGAAGGGAAAGGAGAATGTTAGCCACTTTGAGACTCCTTCGGGTAGTGATAAAGCGGGATATCAAATCCAAACTACTACTACTTCTTCATAAAAGAGCACCAATCCAACCCTGCAGAAAGTAACGCTGAAAGCGCCCCATGAGATAAGCGGCATTAACCAAAGTGGGTGACTCACCTGGGGGTGGGTTTTCTGGGCTGGCAGGCTGGACCCCCTCGATGCTCAGCCAGTGGGCTGCGAGAGAAGGGGGGGAACCAATAATCCCCCCACCCACCCACAACACATTTCAAAGGGCATTGGATGTTAATCAGCCATAGGCTTGGTTGAAGAGGGGCATTTTATAAGGAAGGTGCCAAGTAAGCCTTCCTGGGGAGAGCATTCCACAAGCAGGGAGCCACCACAGAAAAGGCCCATTCTCATGCTGCCACCTTCTGCACCTCTCATGGCAGAGGCACACAGGAAAGGGCCTTAGATGATAATCTCAGGTTTCATATGGAGAGAGGCGGTACTTACGGTATTGCAATCCTGACATAATGCAACAGGACCCCCAATATGCTGCATGTCTGTATGGGGCAGCGGCAAGGGACTGTAACCTCTCAATTTTTATCTGCGTCTGAATCCAGCCTAGGCAAGACCGTTCTTCTCCTGTCAATGGTTTAACTGGGCTGTAGCCTTTCCACCCCCTAGGGAGAATTGTACACCCCTAATAATTAGCTAGGGACGCAGGTGGCGCCGTGGTCTAAACCACTGACCCTCTTGGGCTTGCCGATCAGAAGGTCGGCGGTTCGAATCCCCGGGACGGGGTGAGCTTCCGTTGCTCGGTCCCTGCTCCTGTCAACCTAGCAGTTTGAAAGCACGCCAAAAAGTGCAAGGAGATACAGTGGTACCTCAGGTTACATACGCTTCAGGTTACATACGCTTCAGGTTACATACTCCGCAAACCCAGAAATAGTACCTCGGGTTAAGAACTTTGCTTCAGGATAAGAACAGAAATCGTGCTCCGGCGGTGCAGCGGCAGCAGGAGGCCTCATTAGCTAAAGTGGTGCTTCAGGTTAAGAACAGTTTCAGGTTAAGAACGGACCTCCAGAACGAATTAAGTACTTAACCTGAGGTACCACTGTAAATGGGTATCGCTCCGGCGGGAAGGTAAACGGCATTTCTGTGCACTGCTCTGGTTTTGGTGTTTTGTTGTGCCAGAAGTGACTTAGTCATGTTGGCCACATGACCCGGAAAAGCTGTCTGTGGACAATCACCGGCTCCCTCGGCCTGTAAAGTGAGATGAGTGCTGCAACCCCAGAATCGTCTGTGACTGAACTTAACCATCAGGGGTCCTTTACTTTTAATACTTAGCTAACTGGTACGTGTAGTACAATTTAGTGTACTAAGAGAGTGTGGAACAAGGCAGGTCAAGGTAAAAAGAATCCCAACTTCACAAACACACTGAGCTGGCAAGGACTGACCAGTAAACAAACTTTGGGATTGCAGTATGTACGTTAATGAAAGCAGAAATCGTTGTGCTTTGTGATGAAATACAGTGGTGCCTCGCAAGACGAAATTAATTCGTTCTGCGAGTTTCTTCATCTTGCGATTTTTTCGTCTTGCAAAGCACGGTTTCCCGAAAACCTCAAAAAAGGCTACCACACTGTGCGCTATGAGTTGCTCTCGCAAGACGTTTTCGTCTTGCACAGCAAGCCCATAGGGAAATTCGTCTTGCGAAGCAACTCAAAAAACGAAAAACTCTTTCGTCTTGCGAGTTTTTCATCTTGCGAGGCATTCGTCTTGCGAGATACCACTGTACTACCCTAAATAGTTATTTGGATTCCACCCTTTCCCCCTATGCAATAAAAGCTAATTACAATGTTAACATCTACTCTGCAAGTCCTTCTCTCTGCTGCAAGTCATTTTCCATGAGTTTGGAAATCTGAGAGTCTTTCCCAGCCCCACCTGGAGACGTAAGCGATTGAACCTGGGACCTTTGGAAGCAAAGCTACTGTTCTGCCACACTGAGTGGCAGCTCTTCCCAATGGAAATCACAGCCCAGAGAACTAGAAGGCGCTGCTCCATCACAATAGCGCCTCTGAGGATGCACAGAGTGTGCTTTCCTCCCTGCAAAATAGACAGAGACAGAACTCATCTGCCCATCAGTGAAGTGCAAAAAAGAATCTCTCCAAACCGGGGGAACGGGGATTAAAATAGCAGAGAGGGTTCAGTGTACTAAGCGAGTGTAGAGTGAGGTAAATTGGAAAGAAATTATTCCAGCTGGTGAGATCTGACTTGGGAGGGACTGGCCAGGAAACAGTTCCTGAGATCAGTGTTTCTCCCAGCTGTTGTTGGACTACAACCCCCATCATCCCTGACCACTGGTCCTGCTAGCTAGGCATGGTGGGAGTTGTAGTCCAACAACAGCTGGAGACCCAAGTTTGAGAAACACCAGCTTAGGTTGATGAAAGCAGGAGCTTCACCAAAGATTCATTCTGATTTGCCTGTGGGAAGATTAGATGATGTTGGCATGATGAGCATTAATCCCCACTTGTTTCTGGGAAGCCTGGACGATGTTGCCTCAAAGCAACCAATAGTATGTTAGCTCAAAAAGTCCGACCTTTTAATTGACCTGCCAATCAAAAAAACTGAGGCGGAAGTAGCCAAAGACTATATTATCTGTGAGTCCTGGAAGATTTTCTCCCTGTCTTGCAGGCCTGTTCCGCCTAGCGGGGGGGGGGGGGGGGGGGGGGGGGGGGGGAGAGGGCTGGACAGACTCCAGCTACAAAAGCTGAGGCTGCTGAACATCCTCTTGGTCTGGGGTGTTTGCATTTTTTTGTTGGGGGGGATGTTGCTGTTGGGTGGGTTTTTTCCTGCATCTTTATTTTGGATCTTCTTGTGATTTATGTGGAAATTGTTCGGTTTGGTTGTGTATTTTAAAATGTTTTATTAACATTTATTAACATTTATTATGACTGCTTTTGTTATGTCATAATTATGTTTTTTTTTTCATGCCGCAAACCACCTTGAGCATGGTTTGAACTTTGGAAAGGCGGCAGCAAATAAAAAGTACAAATGAAAGTACATATCTATGGACATAATCCACTTTAACTGTGCAGTCCTGAATCTGCCGGTATGCCAATTAAATCTCACTCAGAAAGAGCAATGGCAACCGTCTGTATTGGGTAGAGTTAAAGAAAGAGATTTAAAATAAAACTGGCAAGGTCATCTAGCACTTATATAAATCCATGATGCAACCACACTCACTGGAAGACTGACTAGTTTTGTTCAACTCACTTATCCTAGAGAGCCGGATGATAATTTTATGAAAAAAATCTGTGTGGTTTTCCTTAGCATCTATGGAAAAGCAGATAGTAGACCCCAGAACCTCATTGCTGATACAGTGGTACCTCGGGTTACATATGCTTCAGGTTACAGACTCCGCTAACCCAGAAATAGTACCTCGGGTTAAGAACTTTGCTTCAGGGTGAGAACAGAAATCGTGCTCTGGCGGCGCGGTGGCAGCAGGAGGCCCCATTAGCTAAAGCGGTGCTTCAGGTTAAGAACAGACCTCCGGAACGAATTAAGTACTTAACCCGAGGTACCACTGTACAGGCATACAGTGTGTTGGAAAGTGGAAACTTGAGGGTCTCCCCATTCAGGAGCAGAGGGGAAATCTTCAGAAGGGCTTATAGCGTCACTATAGGGAGGGTAAGGTTTCTCCCAAAACTATCAGCATAAGAAACATGTTTTAGGATGCTCTCTCCAGATCTGAGATTTGGGGGGGGGGAGAGAGAGGAGGGTCTCAATATTTATTTATATCCTCCCTTTCCTCCCAAGGAACTCAAGGCGGTCTCCGCAAATCTCATCTCCCCCCGCCCTCTGTTTCATCCTCACAAAACAGCCCCGCGAGTTAGGCTGGTCTGGCAGAGCCTGTGACTAGTCCAAGGTCGCCCAGTGATCTTCATGGCGGGAGGGGATCAGGATCCGAACCCCCGTTGGCCGGCGTTGCCTCTAACCACTACACCACTCTGTTACCTGGCCGGCCACTGGGAGGGATCAGGATCCTGGTCCAGGTGGGCTTGGGGGGATTCGGGTGCCTCTAACCACTACACCACTCTGTTACCTGGCTGGCCACTGGGGGGGGGGGCTTAGGATCCTGGTCCAGGTGGGCTTGGGGGGATTCGGGTGCGTGCAGGTGAAGGGAAATGCGTCCGCCTTACCTGAGCGCTTTCAGGGCACCGGCAGGTGGCGATGACGACTTCTGGGCAGGGGGAGGCAGCCAGGAACCCCTCGACCAAGCCCAGGCCGATGCCCCGGTTGGCGCCGGTGATGAGCACGGAACGGCAGAGCGCTTGATCCATCGCAGCGTGCAGGGAGCCTCCACTTTTGGGAGCGCCGAGGAGGTTTTTTTTTAAAGCAGGGCCACGCCCCCTCCCGCGAGGCCCCGCCCCAAACCCCGCCCCTCCGAATCTTGACGCCGTTCGGTGAGCCAGGCGAGAAGAGGCTTTTGTTTATTTACTTATTGATGCGGCAAAAAAGTCTGTACTTTGCTTTATACTCTCTCTCCCCCCCCCACACACTTTTTGTAAAAATCCAACTCAGCATCGCCGGAAAAAAATTAACTGTCCTCACTCTGCACGGTTCGCAAACAGTGACGCACCCATGGGAAAGGGCGTCTGCCATGCAGTGCCAAACACCTTGCCAACTCCGAAAGGTCTCGGCCCATAAAGACAACAATTGGCAGGAGTCACCATGGCTCTTTATGGCTGCAGATCTGTGCTTATCCACCCGAGAGCAAACCCAGGGTCAACGAAACAGGGAACCTGCTGGAGCATAGTCCCTCTCGGCATGGCAACCGTGGCAGATCCCCAGAATTCCCCCTAGAGAGTTCAGCAGCCTCAGCCTGGGGCAGATGTGCATGCAGCAAGTTGTAGCTTTGAACGCTGGCATGCTCTGGAAGATGGGACGCGGGTGGCGCTGTGGGTAAAAGCCTCAGCGCCTAGGGCTTGCCGATCGAAAGGTTGGCGGTTCGAATCCCCGCGGCGGGGTGCGCTCCCGTTGCTCGGTCCCAGCGCCTGCCAACCTAGCAGTTCAAAAGCACCCCCGGGTGCAAGTAGATAAATAGGGACCGCTTTCTAGGGGGAAGGTAAACGGCGTTTCCGTGTGCGGCTCTGGCTCGCCAGAGCAGCGATGTCACGCTGGCCACGTGACCCGGAAGTGTCTCCGGACAGCGCTGGCCCCGGGCCTATAGAGTGAGATGGGCGCACCAACCCCAGAGTCTGTCAAGACTGGCCCGTACGGGCAGGGGTACCTTTACCTTTACCTTTATGCTCTGGAAGAGACGACTAAAACCCCAGAGAGCAACTGCCAGTCAGTGTAGGCATTACTGAGCTTGATGGGCTAACTCTGACTCAGTATAAGGCAGCTTCCTGTCTTCTTATTATTTGTTATTGTTATTTATTGAATTTGTAGACCCCCGCAGGTCTCAGGATGGTTGTAACATGAAATCACAATACAGAAACACAAAATACATAATCAAAATAAAAACAAAGCAGCCCAATAACAGCCCCCCCAAACACATTTGAAAAGGGCACTGGATGTCAATCAGCCAAAGGCCTGGTTAAAGAGGAATGTTTTCTCCGGTGAGCAACCTGTCCCTTGAATTCTGTACCAGGTGAAATTTCCGAACCATCTTCAGAGGCAGCCCTACGTATAACGCATTGCAGGAATCTAACCTTGAGGTTACCAGAGCAAAGATAACATTCATTAAGCTATCTCTGTCCTGCGGCTGGGACTGTGGGGAGCTGAAGTCCAAAATACCTGTTGGGCAGCAGGTTGGCCAAGGCTGAGGGTGGGGGAACCTTTACCCTCCAGATGTTGCTGAAGTGCAGCTCCCATCAGCCCTTGCAAGCAGGCCCAATGGCTGGGGATGATGGGAGTCGTAGTTCAGCCACATCTGAAGGTCTACCATTTCCTCACACCAAAGCTAGATCCTATATAACAACGGAAACCCCAGCCTTCCCCACGTCGTCGGGCTGTTTTGGTGACAGCTTTGGCCGCCTTGCCAATCGGAGCATTCATTAATGGCTTAAGACGCCTTTGAATCTGCTCTTTGCTTAATCCTGGCTGTCAGCACATCAGTCAAGCTCTCTGGTGCCAGACGCTCTGGCGTTCTTCAAAAGTCTGTTGACACAACAGGAGCTGTTCAGGGATGCCAGCTGTTGGAGAGTGTTGCGTGCTCACTCATGTTGTGTGTGCTTGAGCTCAATCCGGACAGCAAAACCAATAACAGGGAATACGGCGGACTTGTGATTTGAGGGAGAGGCCTTTCCTGCACAAGGGATCCTCTCCCAAAGAAACAAGAACCACAAGGGTACCCAGAGGGCATTTCTCCTACTTGGGCAAGCGCTAGACATCTTGCTGCAGGGATAGAGTATCCAGTGAGACCCCTCTGAGGAAGACCAGCACTGGATACAACCCAGTATGCGGGTGGCGCTGTGGTCTAAACCACTGAGCCTCTTGGCCTTGCCGATCAGAAGGTCGGTGGTTTGAATCCCCGCGATGGCATGAGCTCCTGTTGCTCTGTCCCAGCTCCTGCCAACCTAGCAGTTCAAAAGTACGCCAGTGCAAGTAGATATATAGGTACCGCTGTGGCAGGAAGGTAAGCGGTGTTTCCGTGTGCTCTTGTTTCCGTCATGGTGTTCCCATTGTGCCAGAAATGGTTCAGTCATGCCAGCCACATGATCTGGAAAGCTGTCTGTGGACAAACGCCGACTCCCTCGGCCTGAAAGGGAGATGAGTACTACAACCCCATAATTGCCTTTGACTGGACTTACCGTTGTCATTTCAAACCTCGAATTGGCTATCTTTTTCCTAGCTGCCTGGCTAGTTGTTTGATGTTGAAAAGACCTAAAGGGCGCCATGTTTGTTAACTGGTATAAGATGGCTTGGCAAGTCGGAAAAATTCACAAATAATCCACCTCTGACTAAAAGAATGCAGTATAAAGATTCTTTTGTGACCTGGTGTTATTGTTTACATGAGCTAAGATGAAATACAAAGGCATCTCCCAGGTGACACAAAACTTTCAGGCTGCTATGAACATTGTGGACTTGAATTTTGATACTTCCTGATGGCTCGCACTGACGGATTAATATTTCGGGCTTGCCTTTTTTATTACTTTAGACTCTCCTCTATGAAATGTGGAGGAGATTGTTCTGTACTATTAAAACTGTGTTAATTTAAAAGCAATCACAACCCTGCCCCCGCTCCTAAAGAACCCACAGTAAATAAAGCCCCAAAGGATGGCAACTTTACAGGACTGGTTTTGTACTTTTTAATCCCTCATTCTCTCACTTCATGCTCTATAAAAACAAAGCAAGGGAAATGGTGTCACCTCCTTGCAGGCACAAAGGGAGACCAAGGAAGGTAACCCAGCTATAAAGGCAAGGTGCTTATAGAAAAGGAGGGGGGGAGTAACTTAACAAAGAAACTGGTTCCGCCAGTTCTGCAGTTCCCCCTACTACAAACTACACTCTAACCAAATACTAAATCACTGGCTTGGTTGGGACCCACAGGCATCATCCAAACCAACCCTCAGTCCAATAATGACACAACACACCAAATGTAAAACAAGTCAACCCTTCACAATTTTGTTGTTGTTTAGCTGTTTAGTCGTGTCCGACTCTTCGTGACCCCATGGACCAGAGCACGCCAGGCACTCCTGTCTTCCACTGCCTCCCGCAGTTTGGTCAAACTCATGCTGGTAGCTTCGAGAACACTGTCCAACCATCTCATCCTCTGTCGTCCCCTTCTCCTTGTGCCCTCCATCTTTCCCAGCATCAGGGTCTTTTCCAGGGAGTCTTCTCTTCTCATGAGGTGGCCAAAGTATTGGAGCCTCAGCTTCACGATCTGACCTTCCAGTGAGCCCTCAGGGCTGATTTCCTTAAGAATGGATAGGTTTGATCTTCTTGCAGTCCATGGGACTCTCAAGAGTCTCCTCCAGCACCATAATTCAAAAACATCTAATTCTTTGGCGGTCAGCCTTCTTTATGGTCCAGCTCTCACTTCCATACATCACTGCTGGGAAAACCATAGTTTTAACTATACGGACCTTTGTTGGCAAGCTTATGTCTCTGCTTTTTAAGATGCTGTCTAGGTTTGTCATTGCTTTTCTCCCAAGAAGCAGGTGTCTTTTAATTTCGTGGCTGCTGTCACCATCTGCAGTGATCATGGAGCCCAAGAAAGTAAAATCTCTCACTGCCTCCATTTCTTCCACTTCTATTTGCCAGGAGGTGATGGGACCAGTGGCCATGATCTTCGTTTTTTTGATGTTGAGCTTCAAACCATATTTTGCGCTCTCCTCTTTCACCCTCATTAAAAGGTTCTTTAATTCCTCCTCACTTTCCGCCATCAAAGTTGTGTCATCTGCATAAACCCCTGAAATTTAAAATCTCGAAAAAGAAAAGAAGAAAAAAGGTGGCCGGAATGAAACACCCAAGAAGCAATTCAGTCCTCCCAAAATAAATCAGTTTTGACCAGACACCTGGTGGGCAGAGTTGGCCCACAGCAGCTGGCCCGCACCCTGGAGACTTATCGTGCACAAGTATAATGAGCGTTCACACTTCTCTCCAGCATTTTTGGATAGCACAGATTTCATGCACTACCAGGAAAGAATTATGTCTCCTGTGGCAAAACCTGGGCAGGTTAGCTAGTACAGGAAGCCCATCACTTAAAAGATGATGTCTACATCCAAGGGGGCATATGGACTTTTTAAACTATATAGTTAGCTGTAATAATTGGTTTCTTTTGTTAAAGTTATAAAGGAAAGGTGTGTTCGTGTTATATAAAACTACATAAGAGGATTAGGAGTTACGACAGTAGTACAGTGGTACCTCAGGTTACAGATGCTTCAGATTACAGACTCTGCTAACCCAGAAATAGTACCTCAGGTTAATAACTTTGCTTCAGGATGAGATCAGAAATTGTGCGGCGGTGTCGTGGCGGCAGCGGGAGGCCCCATTAGCTAAAGTGGTACCTCAGGTTAAGAACGGTTTCAGGTTAAGAACGGACCTCTGGAACAAATTAAGTCCTTAACCTGAGGAACCTCAGGGCTCTGCACACTTACCTTTTGCTCTGTGCTTTGTCTTGGTCTGTGTCTGAGTGTTTTTCTTTCAACTGTCCACTTTCCCCAGTAAAACCCAATCTCTACCGCTGAATCAGAGCAAGCAGCATTGTGGGTTTTCCATGGACTGCTGTTTGTTCCAGTCCAGCATTAAAGAGCGGATGTTTGCAGGGGAAACAGCAGGAGGTAGGGAATAAGCGCTTGGACACAGACCTGAAAATCCTAGACCTCTTCCTAGAAATGTAGAACAAAGGCAAGAACATGTGAGTCCCAATGAGAGAGAGCACAGTTTAAGGGAACAGCTGCCAGGAAGTGATTCAGCACTTAAAGTACTGTACAGGGAGAGAGCAGGAGGGTTCGTGAGAGTTAGCAGTTAAAGAAAGCTTGTATAGATAACGTTTATTGTTTTATAAGACTCCTGACTGATCCTTGAAACAACTGCCAACAGCTTCTGCAATCCTTCCTCAGCCCAGATGCTTTGACAATTTCACACACATCTCTGCTTCCCAAACGCCTTCCAGCGGCTTCCCATCAAAATATTACCCTTGATGGTTATGGTGCTTGATGTGCCTTGAAATATTTGAACACACATGTGCTGAGAACTGGCACTCAGCACCCATCCCCATCTGTGCCAGGTACCGATTCTCTACTGGAGACGGTTGGGAGAAGAAAGGGAAGCAGGGAGGAATTTCACATGAATAAGGAAGGATTTGTGAAGACACCTGACCGAGTTCTGCTGCAGAAGCCCTTTCCTTGGCTTTTGCATGCGCCGAAATAGATAACAGGAAGGAAGGCAAATCTTTAAAAAATGTAATATGAACACTGACAATTGGAAAACTGGGCTGCGAGCGTTCCAATTGGAAAACAGCCTTTACCAAAGGTGTCATGGGCTTTGAAGACACTCAAACTCAGGATGAAAGGGAGAAACGTGCTAAGAGGAAGGCACGTTTAGCAAACCCTCACCATGATCAACTCCAGTCCAGAAACCTTTGTCCCCACTGTGGAAAGACGTGTGGATCCTGAATTGGCTTCCACAGTCACTTACGGACTCACTGTTAAGATTGTGTTTATGGAAGATGAAATATACTCGGAGTTGAGTGTGAATTTCATGCTCTTTATTCAGCTCATAGCAGCAATGAATGAATCTATCCCCAAAACATCTAGCTATAAATACATTATTTATACAATGGGCCCCGTGTGATTGGCTAATTCCGGGCTGCTCCTGTAGGCCAATCAGGTTGCGGATTCACTACCTCAAGAAGCCTGATTAGCTGCTCCTGCAGGCCAATCAGGTCTCTGATTCACTTCCATCTGGAGCTGGATTGGGTGGCTCCTGTGGACCAATCAGACTGCTGCATTCTGGATCCTATTGTTCTAGGATTCAGCTCAGTACATAACAGAAGACAATCTTACTTGGCTATGAGTGATCACCAAAGAAGATGACAGTGGGGAGAAGGCTCTCAGCATTCATTTCTCAAGATAGTTCTTTGCTCCTCTCATAGGAGAAGGCAGGCTTAGCTCTACAGAGGAGCCAGCCATTCTGGCTGTCTCTTTGTTACTTGGAAAATGCCACAATTTTCCTTCAGCCTACATCATCCTAGCTGAAAACCTAAACCTGTCTTTCCCTGCCCACGAACACACATAGCTGAAGGAGGAGCCTCACCCGTCCCTGTCTCTCACAGGCTTAGACCATGAGGACTTCCTCTAAGAGTTGATGACTGGGTCTCATCAATCTTTGTTCCAACCTAAAGGCTTATCTCCCAGCAATGTCTTGTGGTCCAGAAGGTCTGATGGGGTTCTGTCCTGGGCCTGTTGCTGTTCAACATATTTATCAATGACTTAAATGAAGGAATTGATGCTCATGCATTTTGCATATGACGTGAAACTGGGAGGGGTGTCCAGTGCTGTGGAAGACAGAATCGGGATTCAAGATGACCTTAACGGATCCAATTTGAAACCACGCCGGTTTGCATAGCTTTGCAAATATCCTTGCAGTTTTATTGCATCTCAATATGTTCCTAGATCACTGGCCCTAGCCATCAAACTGGCTGGCAGGTGTTTGCCCTGGCTAGTAGCTCCTAGCCTTCAATTTCCCTCTGGGTTTGCCAGATGACAAAACCCATTTCAAGGAAGCATCTTTTGAGTTGTTCTTAGCAAAACCGAAACCACCAGAGGAGTTTTATCTTCATTGAACATGACTTAAAAAAACAAATACGCGGTGGCATTAAGCAAAAAAAATCAGGTATTTGGCATGCCAGCAGCCTGGTTCAAATCAAAGCGTTCACATAACGCACCCCAAATCCTCCGGTTCAAAGACAAATAATACAGGCTGGATTTCCCTGAGTCACAGCTGGGTAATCTCCTGGATAAACTGTGCCTTTGTTAAGCACTGAAGACAGAAAGAGCAAGAACAAGCCCTGACTACCATCACTACAGAGAGGTCTACCTTGGCCTGGTGGTGGCAGAAGCAGCACACACAACAGCTCCCTTCTATCGTCACAACAGCCCTGCGAAGTAGGAAGAGAAATAATGACCAGCCTCAAATCACCCCATAGAGCAGAGGTGGTGGACCTTTCCCAGTCAGAGGCCACATACCCCCCTGAGCAAGCTTTTGGGGGCCACATGCCAGTGGTGGGCGGGGTCAGAGTCAAAAGTGGATGGAGCAACTGAGATGAATTTTACCTTTATGGAGTAAGCTGGTTTCTGCACATATCTCCCCCTGTAGATTCAAGTGAGCAAGAGGCACGGTCTGAGTTCAAGCAAAGCAAAAACCACTTTTTTTTGGGGGGGGGGGTTGAAACAGGACCAACAAGGGTCAGGTAGCAAGGATTGGGAGGCTGCATTCAGGCCTGAGGCCTGCAGTTCTCCCACCCCTACATAGCTGTCGGAATAAGGGAATTTCCCTTAAAAAAAGGGAACAGTTGACAGCTATGCACCCCTATGACAGATTTTATGACTGAGTAGGGATTTGAATCTGGGTGTTGCATCCAGCTAAGTCAAATTCAGAGTAGTTCCATCAAAATTAACACAGTGGTACCTCAGGTTAAGAACTTAATTCGTTCTGGAGGTCCGTTCTTAACCTGAAACTGTTCTTAACCTGAAGCACCACTTTAGCTAATGGGGCCTCCTGCTGCCACCGCACAATTTCTGTTCTCATCCTGAAGCAAAGATCTTAACCTGAGGTACTATTTCTGGGTTAGCAGAGTCTGTAACCTGAAGCGACTGTAACCTGAGGTACCACTGTAAACCCAAGCTTGTTGTGCCTGCAAACTCTTGGTGTAATGTGAACACTGGGTTAAATCACACGGTGCTTGGCCTCATCTTGAGGAGCACATACTCCATGTCTGGATGTTATGTAAGAAGGGTGTCAGGTGCACTAGGTTACCACGGCAACAGAGCCGAGGCCGATTGTATGACTTGCCAAGTCATTCACCTTCCCATTGGTTCAGGAATGTAGATATGGGCATAATAGTCTCTAGGGCGTTTCTTTCATTATGTCCTGTGGCATTTCCTTTTTTTTTTTCTTTTGGAAATCGTTTTTATTTGATTTTACAAGTGCAAGTTAGTTACAATACCAAGTGCATATCCATAAGATGAGATTTCTCTGAATCTGGCGACTGGAACCCCTCCATGGTCCTATTGTCAACATTCCCAACTGCATATTATTTCATAGTCTGTGTTTTGTACCTAACCATATTATCCATAATATTTGTTACATTACAAGTGGTATTAAAATCCTGCTAATGTTTTCACCTGCTTACAATGGTCTCCTAAATAAATTATAAACCTTCTCCATTCTTTCTTGAATTGCTTGTCTTCTTGGTCTCTGAGTTTCCTGGTCAGTTTTGCCATTTCAGAGTAGTCTAACAGCTTGGTTTGCCTTTCCTCTTCCTTCTTTCCATCTCTGGGCTAGCAGCATCCATGCTGCTGTTGTCGCGTACATAAAAAGTCTTTTTCTGTTCCTTTGGGATGTTGGTACCTATAATTCCTAATAGAAAGGCTTCTGGTTTGTTTTTTTTAATCAAAAGTTATTTTAAACATTTTCCCCCAATTCATTATATATTATATATCATTTCCCAGAAAGCCTTTATTGCTTTACAAGACCACCACATATGATAAAATTGTGGCATGTTCTGTTTGCTGCCTGGGACTGACTCTGAATCTGTGAGAGTCAGAGGAAGAGGCTGCGAGTTTTACATAGCAGAATTAGCTAGCATGGGGATAGTTTTTGAGGATCTGTCTATACATACGTCTCTTTAGTTCAAAGACCAGAACTGTCTATAGTAGATTGCAGTGTTTAGCTCCATCTTGTGTCTAGAACCAATAAACATTTTGCTGCTTTCAACTGTTTTCTGGAAGAAGTCGCTCTGCTGGGAGCAGGAGATCTCTGAAGACTCTGTGGGGCTCCACATCCTCTGTCATAAAACAATGATTGAAAGTATCGGATCCACTCTCGGGGTTCAATGGTACAAATGAGTCCATTACACTCCTGGTCCAGTAGGCCAGATATGGTACGCCAAAAGCAAGTTGGGTCTTTCTGCTATTTCCCAAAGGGTGGGCCAAGGCGATAATCATCCCAATTTATAAAAAGGGCCCCACATCGAACCCGGCGAGTTACAGAGCAATTAGTCTTTTACATATACAGTGGTACCTCAGGTTACATACGCTTCAGGTTACATACACTTCAGGTTACAGACTCCTCTAACCCAGAAATAGTGCTTCAGGTTAAGAACTTTGCTTCAGGATGAGAACAGAAATTGTGCTCCGGCAGCGTGGCAGCAGCAGGAGGCCCCATTAGCTAAAGTGGTGCTTCAGGTTAAGAACAGTTTCAGGTTAAGAATGGACCTCCGGAACGATTTAAGTACTTAACCGAGGTACCACTGTACCTAGCAAATTATATGCAAAACACTTGTATATCAAATTAGCTAGTTGGATGGACGCTGAGGCTATCTTGGCGGAGGAGCAAGCCAGATTTAAGCAAGGCAGATCCGCATCCTCTGGTGACCCACCGCCCTGGTTGTGGTGTGGCGAACTACCAACTGACTTCTGCAAGTCTCCAAAACTAACATCGAAGGAACTACATCAAGTAGAACTCACGCAGAATCTATTCCTGTCGCTCCCTAGCCTTCACTTCAAACACTTTATCCTCTCACTCCAGGCCCGGGTAGCCTTTGGCCCTCCCAGTGTTAATGAACTACAACTCCTATCAGCTCCGGCAAGTGTAGGCAACCTGGGATGGGAGTTGTAGTTCAGCAACATCTGGAGGGCTGACGGTTCTCCACCACACCAAAAACGGTGTCAATGTTACAGTCAAACGGGTTAAATGTAGAGTTTCACCAAGCTCCAGCAGAAAGAAAAATGGGAAGCAGGACTACTCCATCAGCTGTGGAGTCTATAGAGTTGCCAGCAGCTATTCTTTCTTGGCAGAGGGCAATAAAGAAATAAACACACGTTAATTTTGACATGACTGCATAGGCTTGCCTATACAAAAAAATGTTTTAAGCAGGTGCTGAAAAGAGTATATTGAAGGCTCCTGTGTGGTGTCAATAGGCAGGGAGTTCCATAGTGTAACAAGGCCAATTTCTTACAAGTGCAAAACAGGTATTTTTTAAATAACAACAACAAACAACAACAACAACACTTTTATTATTTATACCCCGCCCATCTGGCTGGGCTTTCCCAGCCACTCTGGGCTGCTGCCAACAAAATATTAAAAACACGATAAAACATCAAACATTGAAAAGCTTCCCTAAACAGGGCTGCCTTCAGATGTCTTCCAAAAGTCTGGTAGTTGTTGTTCTCTTTGACATCTGATGGGAGGGAGTTCCACAGGGCGGGCGCCACCACTGAGAAGACCTTCTGCCTGGTTCCCTGTAACCTCACTTCTCACAGGGAGGGAACCGTCAGAAGGCCCTTGTAGCTGGACCTCAGTGTCCGGGCTGAACAATGGGGGTGGAGACGCTCCTTCAGGTATACTGGGCCAAAGCCGTTTAGGGCTTTAAAGTTCAGCACCAACACTTTGAATTGTGCTCAGAAATGTACTGGGAGCCAGTGTGGCAGCACTTCTGCAGATCGAAGTGTTTGAGTGGGCATGTACGGGGAGAAGGCGATCCTTCAAGTAAACTGGTCCCAAGCTGTTTAGGGCTTTATATACCTTTGATAACACATTGAACTTGGGCCGCCACTGCAGATCTCTTGAGCAAAGGTGCTGTATGCTGAGAGGGTCTCGTGTCTGTCAGCAACCGTGACGCAGCACTCTGTGCTAGCTGCAGCTTCTGGACTGAGCGCAAGGGGAGCCCCACGTCCAGCACTTTGCAGTAATCCAACCCCGAAGTCCACGTTGCCAGAACTACCGCTTGCCACAGGTATGTGACAAAGCTTGGGAGCACCTGCTTCGAGATGAGTCACCTTTCTTGTGACACTGTGTTCTGCCAAGCACTATTATGTGGCGAGATTCAACACCTGATAGAGGTGGAGAAAAATGCCCAACTGCAATAAAGAACAAAAGGCTATCTGAGGATAGCAGAGGCAAAAGAACAAAGGGTCTGGAATGGGCACAGCTAGGGGTGGGCAAATCTGTCACTTTCAGTTTCCTTCAGTTCCGTTTTTTTCCAATCTTGAGTTCAGCTCTTCAAATTTCCTCATTGCTTTGCTTTAATAAAATAAAATAAAATCCTCCTGATGGTTCATCAGTATTTTAACACGAATTTCCACTGATAGGCACATTTTTATATGCATGTTTGCCTCATGTGAAGTGCTTTCGTGTGTTATTTTTGCTTACATGCATTTCGATGCATGCTTTACCCTAGCATATGCATGTTGGTAAACATTACTTGGTTGGAGAATGGCACTGCTGAATTCAGAGCAGGGCAAATCTCAAAGGCTGGCTGTGTTTTGGTTCACGTATCGTTTTGGGAATTGTGCATTAAGTAGGAACTGAGTCAAAGTCTTCCCCCACTCATAGACATGGAGGACTTGTGGGCCTCCAGCTCCCATTAGCCCCTGACAGCACAGCCCTCTTGATGGCGCTGTTGCTACCTGGTTAGTGCTGATCATTGACAGGGCCTCCTTAGTGGTGGCTCCCCATTTTGTGGAATGTTCTTTTATGGTGAGCTACATCTGTAGGAGACTCTCCCCGTGTTATTTCATCTCTGAAACCATTTTGCACAGTTAGAGCTGTACAGTTACTCAATGTTTCCTAAGAGAGCAAGTGAACTGTTTTTAAGTAAAAGTATGCACAAGTCTATGTGCTCTTACAGTTCCCAGCGCAGCAGAAAGGATGAACGAAACACAAGGTCGGCCAAGCATCGTAACTACACTAAGTCAAGCAGAGAACAAGATATCACACAGCACAATTGCCTCATTACGTAAATCACGTCTAGAACACCACCGCACACACGTAACTGGCTGTAAAGTAACATAACATTATATGTAATAAAACTGTAATTTAAATGTCATATAAAAAATGGCAAAGCACAGTTCCTGATGGCAACAACATATATTACTATTAACCTTCTATATGTATTTATTGTCGTAAAGCCCAAGGATTGTCAAGTCCAAAGATTACAACGTACGGTTCCTCTTGGCAATGCCATTTCATACTGATATTTTCCTTCTGCATCATCCTATGTCTTGAGAGTGTAACAAATGGAACTAGTTAGTAACAACAAGGCAGTTCTCAGGATACACCTGTTTCGTCCATTGGGCTTCTTCAGCAACAAGATTTCCAGAAGATTTTTCAGTAGGTTTTTTCAGCCGAGAGCAGTCCACAGGAACGCAGAAGTTGCCAATCAAAGATGCTCCGTATCAATGACCATTGAAACTAAGCTATATAAGGGCAACCCCTGCAATGGGGCAGGTGCATTAGGTAATTAACTGTAAGGCTGTTTATTAAAAAAAAACAACAAAAAAACTATTTTTAGATATTCTTAATGCTTTTAATTGCAGTGTTTTGCTACATTGTTGTGCGCTGTCATGGTCTCCTTTGGGAGAATGGACAGGGCATAAATTTTAAAACCAGCCAGTACGATGTGGAAACCGTAGTCCCAAGCAGGATCTAGAAAACAATCTCTCAATCCGCTTGCTGGATCATCATCTTGCTTTCTTTGCAGTGATGCTGTGTGCTACTTAAAATCCTTTTTCAGGTGGAGATGGCAGGGATCAAATTATAGGATTAGAAACATGTGCAGACGGACTCTCTCTCCTGGGACAAGATGTTCTCTCTCCCTCCCCACAGCTTGTCCAATCCTTTTCTTATGGGAACCACCAATTCTTGACACACATGTAAAGGCAGGTTTTAGGCTCCGGGGGCTTGGGGTTTTATTTTGGCTAAAGCGGCCTAGAGATCCCACAAGTCCCTTTGTTCTCTTGAATCCAACAGCTCCGTCTGCAAGCTGACTGAGGCTCCAGAGACAGGGCTGTCCACAACCAACACACAGCTGCCACCATTAAGGGTGAGCCCTATCAAAGAACCCAGCAATTATGTGGATTCCCTGGTTTGTCCTGAAAGCTTCCGCTTTTTAAAGCACTCCGTGAGCTGGCGCCAACAACTGCTGGGACTGAGCCATAACCGACTATTGTCCCAGGATGTGTGGGGATCAAAAGGGAAGGTTGATTATCGAGTTAAAAATAAAATAAATAGCACACACTAGGACAAGTCTATTCTCATTTCCCAGTCCTCCAAAACCTGGAAGCATGCAAACAGTGCACCAGAGTGATCATTAGCTTTATCGGGCTAGTGGGTGCCTTTAGGGTGCTGAGAAAGCATCATGGGTGCCAGTCACAAAACGGCTGCTGGAAGGGAATGGCATGAGACAGAAAGAGAAAAGACCGCAAGATGGTATGGGCATGTCCGTCCACGGGAAAGCCACTGAGTTCAGCTACCACGATCGCTCACAAAGAGAAGCTCTTTGCATCCCTCTTCTGCTTGGAACAGAAAGGCAGATGGATATGCAGTCCTGGCAGCCAATGAAAATGTGACCATGTTCCGTGCAGGAGACTTTGAGCCAGTGCAAAGAGGAACTCAAGAGCAAAGACAAACATTGTGGATTTTTGAAGGGATGTTTACAGTGACCTTTTACGGGCACGGTGGTACTGATCACATTTGGTTCCCCTTATTCTGCACCACAGCCTCAAGTACAGGAGAGGGCCGCTCCCAAGTTGTTACAATGCGGATCCCACTGGGATTCAAGCCCAGGTTTTGGGCCCAGTTTGTGGTGGCAAACTGCCAGGATCAATGCCGTTGAAGAAATTTATGGTGCAACTCCCATATTGTGGCTCTCCTCTCTCATAGCCACATAGATAAAGGTAAAGGGCCCCTGACCATTAGGTCCAGTCGCAGACGACTCTGGGGCTGCGGCGCTCATCTCGCTTTATTGGCTGAGGGAGCCGGCGTACAGCTTCTGGGTCATGTGGCCTGCATGACTAAGCCACTTCTGGCGAACCAGAGCAGCGCACGGAAACCTTCCCACTGGAGCGGTACCTATTTATCTACTTGCACTTTGACGTGATTTAGAACTGCTAGCCACATACCAGGGTTCAAATCCCTACTTCATCATGCAGCTCACAGGATTATGGTTGTGGGGATTAACCAAGGACAGGGTGAATGATGTCTACCACCTTGAGTGCCTTCGATAAAAGGGTGGGGTATAAATCCAATAAATAATTCTTGCAAGTCACTTTGGGGTGTACTGACCTTGACTGACCTGCGCCAACCATGGAATAACATTTTAGAATTTCTACCCTGCCGTCTTGACCTTAGGGCTTAAAACGCCTATATAAATATATAATTCCTCTGCCATGGTGACTGAAACAGCCACTACTACATCCCAGCTTCTCCTTGCCAGGCTCCCTTTCCAATCTGCTCCTTGCAGCAGCATCAAGATCCACTGTAGGCAGCTTAGAAGCTCAACAGCGGCCACTAGTGCTCATTCCCTGATCGCTCATCTTAATGCTGTGGTTGTAGAGCAGTTGAAAAGCTGCTCCACCTGTTAAGATGGAAACCAGGACCTACTAGTGCCTCACCTGGCAGGTGAACCTGGTTGCTGCCAGCAGCTCTTAACAATTCTTGCTGTTGCAAACAGAGGGTTGGAGCCAACTAAGTTTTTTAAAAAACAGTACACCCGTTCAAATGAATGGATCCAAGTTAGCCATGCCTGTCAATTTGAACGGGTCTAATCTGAAGACGACTAGCACAGGGATTGTAGAACCCAAATATTCCACAGCTATAGCTAGAATCATTTGTGGTTATTTTTAGCCAGGTGTCTCATTTTAAATATACAAACAATCCATAAAGGACTCTTTGCTAAATATATAGCCTAAGCAGTGACTAGCTCAGTTGCCAAATGGGTCAGCATGCATTTCAAAGCAAGCCAGAGCCACAGCTTGCCCTCTAAAGTAGGTCAAACAGGGCAGTGTTATGGTGAGGGCTTCTACAGTAGGCGAGACTTTTCGTTTTCAGAAATTTCTTTGAGCTTCCATCATTCAGCAGAACTTTAGGAAGCAGAAGCTAAAGTGGGGGGGGGGGGGAATCCCATATTAAAGCAGACTGTCTTAAAATTTCAGAAACCAAAGCCTCACCTATAACTAGAAACCCTCTCCACAAAGAAACCCTCTCCACAAACTTCAGCAAAATGGTGGTTGGAACCAGGAGCAGAATCCACTTCTACTCCGCTGGTGTAAATTTGGGGCCAAGAAAAGCCGCTGCTAGTAATCCATAAGGAAAGCTCCCAATACTACTGGCAATGTTACATGCACACCACTCATTCTTTATGACCCCACCCATTCTTTTACTGTCCGCCTCCCCAGCATGAAACTTATGAAGTGTGCATGTGGTGTCACCTGCCTTCCATTCCCACCTCCCTTTAAATGCCTTTGGTTTATCCCTCTTAATCCTCAATTTACAAATGCAATAGAGTTTTGAAGTCAGGCATGGAGAACCTCTTTAGCATCACAGGCTAGATCTTTATCTCCCCTAATGGGTCAATGTTGACAAGTGGGCAGTCCCGCCCCATCACCTGACCTGATGTCAGGATGGAACCTGGACGGCAGTTCCATCAGGCACCTGTCAAAGCTGGCTGACATGTGGGAATGGCTCCACAGGTGCACTCCTTCAGGGAACCCATTAGCAAAGCAGATCCCAGCAGGATTGAACCCCATCCCTCCAACATCAGCCACCGGCAACACTTGGGACAGGTAGGCATGGTTTTGGGAGAAATGACCTTACCAGCCAAGAATGGCCCACGGGTCAGAGGTTCTGCAATCCTGCTCTTACGCACATGGCATGAACTGTCCTGCAGAACTTTGAATCTCAGGTCAGTATTCAACTCACTTGGTGACCTTAGGCAAGCCACTCCCCCCCCCCCAGCCCCCTGCTTCTCTATACCCCCTTGCTGATTTCTTGGAGTGGGAAACTCAATTTTTGCATATGCACTCAGACACTGCTACATAAAATAAAAGCAGGCTTTAAAAGGAGTAGAGATGTACAGGAAGCCAAGTTCAACACCCCATACAGTGGTACCTCTGGTTACGTACTTAATTCGTTCCTGAGGTCCATTCTTAACCTCAAACCTTTCTTAACCTGATGTACCACTTTAGCTAATGGGGCCTCCCGCCACCTCGCGATTTCTGTTCTCATCCTGAGGAAAAGTTCTTAACCTGAGGTACTGCTTTCGGGTTAGCAAAGTTTGTAATCTGAAGCGTTTGTAACCAGAGGCACCACTGTACTGCATTCTTCACCTGTCCAACAGTGGAGAGAAACTCTTATTAACTATTCCTTAGTTAAGAGTTGGTGTTGGAAAAAAGCCCCCTGGGGTTATGCATAGGCTAAGAACAAAGCCGTCTCGTTTCCAATGCTGATACTAAACAACCATCCTAGGCGAGGACAGAGGCAGAAGGTTTTTAAATATAAAATCAAATACTTTAATGGAAATCTGGGAACAGGAAGACAGCTCAGATATACCACTAAAACGGATATTCCTGCGCTGCATACAATTTCTCTCTTAATATAAACACCTTCTTATAAGCAAGCAACGGGAGGGCAAACTATCAGTTCTTCAAGAGTTTTTAAAGATCCTGAGTAGAGAGTTTATCTAAACCACATAAAACGTTATATTATATGAAAGCATCCAAAGTCCTGAGCTGGTGGCCAGCACCAGGCATTTCACCACGTTTTAAAAAATAGACAACTTCCAACACACTGAATCTAAATACTTTCACATTTCCACAGAGTTCTTTATGCAAAAAGAAAGAAGGGGGTGAGGAGAAGTCTTTAGTTGAGGAATTTAAATTTCTCAATATTCAGTATGCAGGTTACAAAGCCCCCCCCCCATTTAATTCAATGCATTTGCACTTTGTGGGTGAAATTCAACAGGTTAAGGCCTTTCTCTGTCCTTACTGTTCCAACACCAGATATATACACACACAAAAAGGCCGCCTAATATAGGCATTGATTCTTATAAAATTAAAAAAAAAAAATTAACCTTGTGTTCTACAACGCAATCAAGTCCACTGCGAAATAAACGAACAAGGACTGCTGTTAGCACCAAGCAACGCTGTATGGTCTGAGTGTCCAAAATCCTTTGGGGCTGGGAAGGGCAATGTCTGAACACTCTGACCAGCCTCATAAGGCAATTCTCTCCACAGAGTCCAATATTATTTGGAAACAGTCCTGCTTCTGTAGCAGCAAAGGAGCATCGCCTGTCAAACACAGACAGGTGATCCAGGAAGAGAGGCTCTCTCACATTATGAGGAGACTCAAAAGACACCCACCCCTCAAAAAAAACCCCAACCATAGTAAATGGGACATGTCGCAATTAAGTCCTTCTAACTATCCTTCCTTGCACCAAGCAGGCACCAAGAGTTTTAAGTCTGTGAGCCCCCGGAAGACAAGAGCGAGAGCTCGCGTAGTCTGTTCTCTGGTCCTGCTCATCTGCGATGCCGGCTGTGGCCTGGGTGCTCCCTCTCATAGCGGTGGCCTGGCCTCTCGTAGGAGTGGGGCCGCTCGGGCCTCTGATCCCTGTAGTAGTGGCTCTTCTTCTTGTACTTCCCAGAGTGGTCCGAGCGTTCTCGCGAGCGGCTCCGGGACCGGGACGAGCTCCTGCTGCGGGATTTCCGCTGCTTGGGAGAGGTGTATTTGTACCCCTTGGCCTTCTTGTAGCTCCTCATCTTGGAGGCTTTGTAGCTCGAGCTGCCATGGTTGAACTGCCGCGGGGGAGAGTCACTTCGGCTCCTCGAGCGGCTGTGGGATTTGGAGCCGCTGGATGGGGAATAGCTTTCACTCTTCCTGGTGGAGGGGACAAGAGGGAAAAGGCTTCAGTTTGCTAGCAAATTTGAGAAAGACACCCCTGTGGCTCCAATGGTGGAACAAGAACACCCCACAGGGACAACAGCATTCCTAGGCACCTGTGGGTGGGTGCTCCGGGTCCTATCACAGAGCTTTGCAGTAGCTCAGATCAGGCACGTTTTGACATTAATGATGTCGTCATCATCAGGTGCAGCAGAAACATTGAAATGGCTGCAGAAATACTGCTTTGGCTCTGACAACAGTGGGGCTTGGAGAAGAGAGAAGCAGTCTCACTGGGCTTAAATGTGGTTGGCCTGCAGAACACCAAGCAATTATGCCTATCCCCAGACATGTTCCCCATGATTTCGGGAAATGAGGACCAGGTGTTTGCCAAGCTATGATCTCCCCTCCCTCACAGCTTTTAAATCCATGCTGGAAATTAAAATGCCCGTTTCAATTTCTCCTTTTATATCTACATTAACGGGTGAAGCAAGCAATGCTATGGTCTTGTATGACTGAATCAAACACATGGAAAACTAGCAGGTCAAGGAAAAGTCTAGGGTAAACCCCTTTCCCCTGTGACATCTAACAGGAATGCTTTTCCCTAAATGCAGAGATTCTCTTTCTGTGGTGGAATACAGAGCCAAGTGTTTTAGCCTCTGTGAGGACAAGGCCCCCAAATCATCTAAAATGCCAGAGACAGAGTGCTGGCCAATCACTACCACTACATTCAACTGAGACGCTGCTCTAGAGAGGTACTGGGTTGCTCTCTTCCCAGCTTAGGTATCAGTAGAGTTTGAACTCTAGTTCCTTCCAGAGCCCACTGCAGTACATACCTCTGCTTTGGAGATGGTGACCTTGAAGGAGACCTGGAATAACTCTGGTCTCTACTTCCGCTCCGACTCCTGCTGTCTCGGCCTTTCTGAACGCTGGAAGGTTAAAGCAAGAGAATTTGATGTCAAAGCAACAAGTGGACCAGTCAGACCCTCAACCTAGGTACACATATGCCCAAGGCCAAAAATAAGGACAACCCACTTCTGGGGCAACACTGTCACAATAAGGCTAGGATGAAATTAACAGAAGCAGGTCACACTTATCTGGATTCAATATGATCTAGAGATGTGATGACCTGGGTTTCCAGAAAGCGTGTCCCAAATCCTTAAAGCTACTTTAGCCTGTGCTAATATCGCCCCAAAGAGGCTCAGAGACCCCTTTGCCCACAATATAATTTAAGTAAGACAGGAAGCAATAGCCCTGGAAAGAAGCTTTGACTATGCCAAACCACGCCTATAGTCCCTCATGGCCTTATGGAGCAGTGCTACAGACCTGCACTGCTGCAAAAGCATTCAAAGAAATAGATACAGGGGAAAAAAGAGACCAGCTTATCGTGCAAGGCCCTTACCCATTGACGGGACTATTGGATTTCATCCGCTTTGTCGCTTCCATTTTTCGCTTGGCGTTTTTTACCACCTGCACAGCAAGTGGGGAAGGCTTGGTGCCTTTATTTTCCTTTGGAGACTCTAGAGATATGTAAGAGGAAAGTCCAGTCAAAACTTAAGGGATGACATGCTTCTATGTACCATCACCCACAATGCACTTTTACAGATAGGGGGTCATATCCAAGTAAGTTCTACTCAGAGTAGACCCATTGAAATGAATGGACCACAGTCAACCATGTCCAGGAAATTCAGTGGGTATATTCAAGCATAGGGCCAGCATTGGAGACAAGCCAGGGCCTTTAGATTACAATGTTCCATGTCCAGAAAATCCCTGGAAAAATTAAAGTCAGGAGTGCTGACGCAAATCTGCAAGCTCACCAAAATGAGAGCTTTGATCAGAAAGGCTGACAACTACTATCAAGACAACAACAGGTCCTACTTTACTTAGCATGTTAGGGTGCAGCGAACATGCCAAATGGGATACAACTTCAAATGTGATCTTGCATGTGTAATTTACCTGTGTGACATTCCATGTAGCTGACAGCTCCTTTAAAACTAGGTTGCCGCCACCCATTTGTTTATCATTACTCTAGCCTGGTAAGGCATTTCATTTTGCATGTGCAGCTGCAGAGAACCAGATTTAAATGAGACACCAACCAGATGGAATGCTGTACTGGTTTCCTACATGCCCAGCCATCAATTTCAATTGGGTCACTGTGCTGAAGTGAGGCCTAAAGTCATCCTCTTCCTATAAAAGGCAGCACATGTGAGGAGGCATCTAATTTGGTACAATTAAGGCCTAAATCTTAATAAGGATGGGAGGATTCATCCCATATCTAGAGAAATTAGGCCTGGCCAACACAGAGCAGGTAGGCAGCACAACGAATGACATGCACAGGTTTAGTCTGGGGGTCCATTTCTTAAGGCTCTACCCTAATAACTCCTTGCAAGGAGAAACCAGCACTTCATATAAAGAACTAGAACTTTCCCGGTGATAGGGTAGTTTTCCATTTGCAAGAAGTTTTGTTTTGAAGGTGGGAGGGCATTCAAAAATGATACTGCACCCATATTCCTGGCTATCTGAGATAGTGTGAGGAACCACACGTACGGGACCAGGGATACCAACCGGTTTTGGGAGCAGGAGAAAATCCCGACACGGTATCCAAATTGGGTGTTCCATCTGGTAAGAGGCCTTTGGCTTGCGCTTTTGCCTCTTCGATGGCAAGCTTTTTCTTCTCTACTCGGCTTTCTAGGATAGCTAGATCAACCTGTGGAAACGGGTGTGTGCTTTAGTAAAATATTGATCTGGCACCTGCATAAGAGCATTGCATAGGCAGGCTTTCCCCCAAAGGCTTACAATGGAAAATGCGATGTAAGGCAAGGGAACAAAACACCAGGCACTTTTATGAGACGTGCTACTGGCAAGGTTATCTTCTTTATTAAGCAATATTGCTATTATTATATGCACAATTTGGGCTGCAACACAAATCCCAAATCTGTGTGGCAGGGAGGATGGAACAAAATTCTCCAGGTACTCAAGATGAAAAAAAGAAATTTAGATTCTAATTGATGGAACTTGGAAAATATGTGCCCTGAAGTCTTAAAAACACGCCAGTGTGCTTTCCCACCCTGTTTGAAAAATTTAAAAGAATAAGCAGGACCAACCTTTTTACGTGTGTATAACTGCAAAATTTTTGTGCATATCTCCTGGATTTCCTCTTCCGTAGCTCCAAACAGCAGGAACCAGTGAGGGCGGTTTGGAAGTGGTATCTGTAAGCAAGACACCGTTCACCATTAGTCACCAAAAAAACCCAACCCATTCAAAATCACTCTAAGGATCACTTCACCTTTCAGACAATAATCACTCTCTTAGCCTTTTACTGTTTATAACCAAGGAGATGGGTGGTTGTGAAGGAGTTTAAGTGGTGTGATTTACATCAAGGCAACCTTTCTCCTTAGGTCTGAGCTCCCACCTTTCTTCTGTGCATGAAGGAGGGTACTGAATTGGGGAAGGGGGAAATGTCTACGTAAGTCACCATTTTCCTTCTGCACATGAGAGCAGAAATAAAGAGGCAGCCACTATTAAATCCTCCACATTTGTTCATTAAACACACTCACTGCGGCAGTAAAAACTCCACAAGGAAAACAAGAGCATCTTATATAGCATGAGACAGGTTAACACCAACCTCCAGGGTCCTAGCAGCAAGGTAGATGCAGGCGCAAGCGATGCTCTCGGGGTGGAACCTTACAAAGACATCTGTCCGCAGACTGTCATTCATGTAGTTCCTGAGAAGACAAAAAGGAGGGGGGAAAGTTGCAGAAGTCTGCTGCTTTGGCTATGCTGTTTTTAAGGCATACTGTAGCTAGCTGTCTAGGGCATTCTACAGCTGTTGGAATCCTAGATAATCCTGTGAAACCTGACAAGAAGTTGGAGTGCACAGATTTGACTGGGAAGGACAACTGCCAGGTATTTATTAACTGGATGTTGGCATTTTATGAAAGAGAACCAATTTTAACTTCACTTTTCTCCCTGCTATGAGCTACTAGACTGTTCTCATGCAAAACAACATCACAAATTCATTTTATTTTACGGTAGGCACAACTTTTGAAGAATAATTTGAAGAATTCTGTCAAAATCTACGTTTTATCCCGTCACGCAGAGCGACATGCAAACTTGAAAACGGACAGTCTGAAGCCACAGGTCCGGCTAGAAGTTCTTTGTCGAAGGAACGGGGCTTTTCCCAAGCATTCAGAATCTTCTGTCGCAAGCTTCTTTTGGAGTGACCAGTCTCCACTCAGGAAAGCATCCGACACACAAATTGCTTTTAGAGAGAGCAAGAGAGCGCCACAGATATTCAGTCCAGGTGTCTGATATTGTCACTGCTGAAGGACCAAAGTTCTTCAATGGGTTGTCACTGGGCCGCTTCCAGACTGCCCCACTGTAACAAGGTTTCTCAACACAAATGTTCACAGAATGAGGCAACTGTAAAAAATATTGCACTGTAAAAATATTGCACAAAGTCCAGCCAGAACATTTCACGCATTTCTGTGACCTTAAAATGGAAATCTGAAGGATAATTCCTTACAACACACCAAAATGCACAGTGGACAAAACCCAGAACAAAGTTTAAACAGTTGTAAAATAGAGTGGGCCTATGGTTTGTGCCTGTCATAAAGGTGCAAATTAATATGTGACCAGTGTCACTATACCCAATCAGGCTATGCACATAATTCCTACACAATTTATTCAAAACCAAAGCAGCTGAAGAATATGGGGACTCTGGCTTTGGGTAGCAATGATTTCTAGTCTTCAATTAGCAGGTTTTGAAAAAATACTATGGTTAATTGGATCCAAAATGTTTCCATTGCCATTTAGACTAACCCAGAGGAGCTGGGATTTTGAAGAGTAGGCCAGCCCTTTAAAGGCTTACATCATTCTTTAAAAGTGTTTCAGGGACCCTGAAAGTCCTATTTTAGGTGCAACCAAAGTGACTGCCTGGGTGGTCCTGTATTTCTTTCCCCACACTGAACTGCAGTTTCGCACAATATAATCCAAGTTCCAAAAGCATTTGTTATGATGCATGGAGGAAGGAACCCGCTGCAGAAATACATCCAAAGTTTTACTGGATATACAGAAGTGGATATGTGCAGGACCCCAAAACACACAGTTTAAAAAGTACAACAGAAAAAATTTGAGGTGCTATGAAGTAACATATCTTCTTATTGCAATGCTTATGCTTTCAAGTATGAATTAAGTTTTTAAAAACCCAACCCCACAAAGATTTTAAACCCAAGTTTAATAAGAGAGTCTGTGGGTTTTTTAAAGGACATAAAATGGGAACAAAGTATCCTGACAGTAACACAAACTTATCTGAAAAAATGCACAAATAAAATTTAACAAGTTAAAAAAAAAAATCACAAGCAGCAGTCGGCCAGTTTTAACTCGACTTGTGTACGCATACCACCTGTCTAGAGCCAGCCTTCTCTCTGTGGAGCCTGCTTGGGTTTGACTGAAGACGGCAGTTATCCCTGCACCATAGCGCTTGGGCAGCAGAGGAGAAGTCTTAGTCACTTACCCTCAGAGGCTACCCTTTGATCAAAAGAGTACAGAAAAGAAGAGTCAAAAGAGGTTCTCTTTCAAAACAGCCAGACAGTTTCAGTTAGTAGAAACACAAACTTTGCTTTCAGGTCAATTTTTACATCATGTCAGTTTTCACAGGTTACCATTTGTCAATGTATGCTTTCTTGGGAGCGCGGGGGTGGGGGGATATTTAATATAAACCCATACCAAGAAAGGGGCAGATAGACTACATATGGAGACAATATATTGCATAAACAATATCAAGAAGCTGAAAACTGTATGAGCAGGGTTGTTTTTACAATAATTTTCAAGTAAAATGATGGCATGACAGAGATGTCCACCTCCCCACACTAGGAATGAAGGGGGTAGATCTATGGTTAACACCTGATTCAGAGGCAGCATACTTCTGAATGACACATGCTGTTGGGCAAACAGGGGAGGGCGGGTGCCTTCACGCCCTGCTCCTGAGCAGTAACTTGAATGGGCAGGAGTAAAAGGAAGAAAGAGCAAAGGGTGCATTTGTGAGGGTGTAAAGCTCTCTTACCATTTAAGACAGTGTCTGAATCTTTAACAAAGAGGCCCGTCAACTTGGGGTGATAGAAGCGGCATTCCAGGCTAAGACTGGAACCATACTCATGCCACGAACATGGCAGTGGAGGAGAAAAGTACTGACCCCCACACATGACATATTTTTGCCACTGCCCCGCTGGCCTCAATAAAAACAAGAAACATCAACTTACCATGAGGTCTGGACCAGGTGTTGGTTACGTTCACATTCTAATACCTGAAGGTACATAACGATTATCTGGAAGATACGGGTGATTGAGTTATACAGGTGATCCAAGTGGTGGAAAGAGGTTTTCATTTAGACAGAGGAGGGTACCCATGCAATGCAGGTTATTCTACTCTGGATCAATGGCTTGATATATACGGTGTGTATAAAATGTTAAGAATATGTTTTAGGATGTTAGAGAAGTGGTACTCTTGAGAGTATGTGTGCAGCAAAGCTTCTTTCCTCTGCACTGCTCACAAGTGTCTCTTATTTTACCCCAATATTATTTGGCAGCTTTCCTTCTTCAGTGCTTGCTTCAAAGATATAGGAGTAACCAAGAGGGAAATGGTGGAAGCACTTCTATACAAAGATTTGTTGCAATGTATTAGTAACACAGGTCAGATTTTTTTTGGGGGGGGGGGAGGTAGAGAGAGGAGTATATGATCTGCTGAATCAAGACCCAGAACCACAAGTTTTCATTTTTTCAAAAATGGAAAATACAAGAAGTACCAACGAAAGAAGAGAGGCAGATGAAAATGATGGACTCTGGAACTGGCAAAGCTAAAGGAAAAATCCGAAACCAGCATGATCATGTATTCCAAAAAGACTGGAGTACGTTTACAGGATATTTAAAAGATTAATTGTAAGCAATTAACATCACTAGCAGCGTTGTCTGAAGACTTGTAATGAGAAATTTTCTCCCTTTTTTATTTATTTAAATTTTGAGTTTTGGGGGTAAGGAATTTATTAGAATTGGAAAATGTACAAAATGCAATAATATAAAGGTTAATTATCAAACCCACAAGGCGGGAGGGAAGGAAGTCGAAGGGCTCTAAAGAGCCAGAGACGTAAAGTGCATAATAATGGTGTGATTGTATATTAAATGGAAAACTAAGAAAAATCTTTTTTTTTTTTAAAAAAAAGACCCAGAACCACCAGGATGTTCCAACAAATGAAAGCAAAAAGATTATAAAGGATGGTGCAGATCTGAGGACTGAAAAAGTCAGAGAAGATGGGAGCCTGCACTACTGGGTTATCATAAGCTTCCACTCATGGTAACCCCACCTACTACTGAAGGGTTCACATTTCCACAGCTGACAGGTGTCAAACCAGATTTAATTAACCTTAGAAAATGCTACAATGTATCCTGCCCATTTTTTAATCCTGCCGTTCCTTTACAGGGCAGAATTCAATCTTACAATCAAGACTTACAATCTTGTTAGGTATGTCAGGTTTTGTAGCATGCCCTATCCAAGACGATCCAGCAAACCTAAGACATCATCTGGGCTTTAACCTCTTGAGCGTCCTGGGGGAGCCAGCCATGAGTGGCTAATGCTGATGTAAGTGGCACAGCTAGAACATGAGCACCAAGGGCAGCTGAGGTAGAGAAGGGGATTGTGCCATGCCTGAATGGAACAAGGGAGGCCTGTAAGCTTCAGTTGGGCACAGAATTGGGTCCACACACCTGATTACCTCTCCAGCGCTGCCTGCTTATTGGCACAGTTAATTAGACATAAAACTCAAGAGATGCTAGAGTGGTGCCACCTATGAAGTGGGATGTTGTAAGTGACGTACCAGCCATGACTGCGCAACTGGGACAAAAGCGGCCAGCGAAAATTGTCTCCCTGCTTCTTTAAAGTGATAGAACATGTCTCAATTATTTTCAGGGCAAAAAGTAAGCCAAACAGTAAAGCATACAAAGTGGGAGGAACAGAAGCAGCCACCAGTCCCTCTCTGAAGTAGGAACATCTTAGCAACACAAATGTAGTTCTGTACTGTGCCACTTGCAGGGCTGACCCGCCAAAGTCTTATCACACACTACCCAATAGATACACAATGGTGTTGTTACCTGCTTGCACAAGAATAAGCTGCTTCCATGCCAAGGATTTTGAATGGAGAACTCAAGCATAGCTAAGTCTAAGCAGCACCTAATATCTGAAGCAACTAGTCTTCATTCACCAAATGAGAAAGGATCAACTAGCAGGTAATTCTTGAAATGAGAAACAAAGACTGGCAATGGTTTGGCTACATTAAGAACAGGCTAATTTCTTATCCACTGCTCAGAGGGCAAACTTAAAAATACAAAAGAAATACAAACCTTGTGGGGATGCTTCACATGTACGCAAAATCCCAACTCCTTCAGAACTCTCCTCTCAGCCTTTATAATTTGGTTCTTCAAGTTAACGTACTCTTGATCCAGTATCAAAGGTACAGGCTTCCTGGGATTTTTTTAAAGGGGGGGAAATAGAAAAAATTCAGTTTAAAGCCCTTCTACAAAAGTAGAGCAACAATGGGCATACCTCAACTTTAGTGTCTCATGGGAACAGCATGAGAAGATTAAATTTGGACCAAGTTATCCAAGGAACTGGAGAATTGACTGTGGCGACTTCCAAATCTGTAACTGTCTAGGCAACACTGGCACTGGTCTCCTTTTTGAACCCCAAACTTCCCTTTGGAACAGCTGACTCGTAGGAGCTGTGCAAACTTACTCAAAAAATGACCCCTCCCAAGAAGAAACTACTAAAATCTTAGAGAAGAAGCACCCACCTAAGCAATCTTTCAACCCCCTGAAGTTATCCTATTACAATTTGAAATTGTAAAATTTCACCCAGACGCCACTGAATTATGGCCACTAGTTGAGGATGCAATGAGGGCTGGAAAAGTTGGAACTCACTGAAACTTTATTTCCAATTAGGTTTTTTGGGGGGAGGGGGGTTCAGGGACATTCTTTGGGGTTGCATGAAATCCTCCAGAGTTTTGGGCAGGGGATAATGAAAGTCACAAATGGCCCTTGAGTAATTGCCATGATCCCTAGAAACAGATACTGTGTGAAGGCACACAGTTGGAGTAACAGTTGACTTACTTTTTCTCTCTCAGATACCGAAGTCTGTGGAACACATTAATGACATCTCTTATCCGCCTTGGGGCTTCTTCAATTTTCGATGCCAAGTGAACACAGGCCATCGACACATGCTGTAAAAGAATATGGAACATAGTTAAGTTTTATTCTTATCTCTTACCATCTCCAGCAGTTGAAGGAGCAATAACATGCAGAATATGGCCATCAGACTAGTGTAAACATCTTGTACAAGGAGCTTCACCATGCATTTATGGGCACATTGAGAAAGGGATATGCATTATCTTTGAAAGCCCTGAACAGCTTGGGACCAGGGTGCTTGAAAGACCATCAGTTCAGATTTGACCTTATCAGGGACGCTCCTTCAGAGAGTTTCTTTTCTATGGCTGAGTCCCAACTGTAGAACTCCCCTCTAAAGGAGAGACCACAAATAGATTTCTGGAACTTTTTGCCTCAAATGCAAACTATGGCAGAAAACCATTTTTTAATTTTCTAGAATCTCAAGATTAAGAATCATTATGTTACAGAGATGGCAGAATAGCTTGCAGAATACATTTCAATGACAAACTAACACTTCAGCACACTTGCTTGGAATAAGTACAGCTGAGATCAATACGAATTATTTGCAAATCAGTGTGCTAACACTGGGCTAACATGCAGGAAACTCAGCAAACTAGTTTACCATGCTTAATCAATAAAATCAAATTGATACCAATTATTAATTGCATACAACAAATCCCATACCTCCATGGAATGCTTCACAAATGATTTTGTATAAAAGAAACGCTGGAATAACACCTGCCCCGTAGCCATTGCCACCTAAGAAAGAAAAGTGAGAATCTATATTAATAGGACAGTAAATACAGTGGTACCTTGGGTTACATACGCTTCAGGTTACAGATTCCACTAACCCAGAAATAGTGCTTCAGGTTAAGAACTTTGCTTCAGGATGAGAACAGAAATTGTGCTCCAGCGGCGCAGCAGCAGGCCCCATTAGCTAAAGTGGTGCTTCAGGTTAAGAACAGTTTCAGGTTAAGTACGGACCTCCGGAACAAATTAAGTACTTAACCCGAGGTACCACTGTACAATGGTACCTCTGGATGCAAACGGGATCCGTTCCGGAGCCCCGTTTGCATCCTGAGTAGAACGCAACCCGTGACTGCACGTGTTGCGATTCGCCGCTTCCGCACATGCATGTGACGTCATTCTGAGTGTCTGTGCATGCACAAGCGGTGAAACCCGGAAGTAACACTTTCCGTTACTTCCGGGTCGCTGCAGAGCATAACCTGAAAACGCTCAAGCTGAAGCATATTTAACCCGAGGTATGACTGTAGAGATGTTTGAAGGAATGCTAACAGACCACAACTGATTTGGCACCTGTAAGACCACTATAAATGATTTAAACCCTGACCAATTACAAGCCATGGATATTTAAAAACTGTTGACTATATAGTTGGGGAGGCACATTTATTTCCTTTTATCCCCATACTTTCCTTTCTTTCTTAGCTCTCCACTAATGCAGCAGTCAGCTAAGGTGTTTTAGCAAATCTTTCCTATTCAACATTGCAATATTACCCATACCTATTCTGAAATAACTCCAGCTAAATTTAATATGGCTTACTCCCAGGTAAGTGGGTTAGGATTGTAGCCCAATACTCCAGCATGGATCCAGAATCCTAGTCACACAGTATACCTTCTATGTGTGTGACTGCCCCTAGTACTGTGAAGCCAAACACTTGCTAGAGGAAAGAAACCGTCACTGAAGAGCCTCAAAAGATAACCTTCTTCCTCCACAGATAAAGTTTACACCATTTCTATCTTGCTCTTCATCAATTTCATGATATCAGAGTGAATTACAATAAAACAGAAACAGCAACATAATTAAAAAGGGGTGGAGTGAACTCAAAAGAACTTCTCAGTGCTCTGTCAATTGTATGATGGGAAGGTGGGAGTCACAAGTATTTTTAGGTACAAAACTAGCCAAATTGTAACCATCCTCACTCACCCAATGACTCTAATATGGCTAGTGAGTTTGAAACATTTGCTTGGTCTTCAGACCATACAAAGTTTACCCGCCCACACTGCTTTGCTCATCTAAGCTTCCCCCCAAAGAGCCAGCTGTTAAATTTAAGAGCTAAATGAAAGAGATCGTAGTTCCTCCTCAAAACTAGGCAACACAGTCCTTTCAAAAGACAATCAATGAGCACAAAACATTTGATCACAGGCAGTCTGGAAGGAGAAACCAAGAGCAGAGTCCCCTAAAAACATGAGAACAAAAACAAGTCGCTAGATACAAGGAAAGATGAATCAGCCACAGTGAACTCGTCACAGTTGCAGCATCAGAGAAATGTTACAAAAAACTCTTCTAGTTCGAACAGAAAAAAACAACACCACATCCTCCTCAAAAGGGTGGTAACCAGCAGGCTTGCCGGAATGTTTTGGCAAACATACAAGACTAGCAAGGGAGGGGATAGCGTCATTTCCGGAGGGGATAGCGTCATTTCCGGGCAAGACCTGTTACATCACTCATTTCCTGGAATAGAACTACGGGCTTGAGAACCTCCTCCATTAAGCAGGGTTTTTCCCTCTCTGCCTTCCTCCTTTTCTTGGGACACTGAAATCCCCATGCCAGGGTGGGAGGGGTCCTTATCAGAATCTTTAAGATCTACTCATGCTTGGCAGCCTCGGGTCCTCAGTTCTAGGGCTCTACTGTCCAGGAGGAAGAACAACCCCCCCCCCCAGTGCTAGTGAGGGAAACTGAACAAAGCAGCAAATCCAATCAACCACCTTTCTCCTATTCTCCAAACATTTACATCCAAAACATGGGAGTTCCAGTCAGCAGGCTTTCCTTTATCAAGACCAGGTCAGACAGTCTCAAACAGTGCTTCTATAAGTTGTTTTCCTTACTTTTGGAAAAGACCACCTACTCTTCTTTTCCCTTAAAATACAGCAGCTTCTTAGGAACCCTCCCAACTGAAGCCCCAGCATAACGCACAATTATAACAGTACATTATCTCTACTGCATCTGTGTATTATATAGCTTATATAAAAATTACACAAACATATTACACACATAATGCTAACTTGTTTTCTCCAGAAAGCCATCAAACTACTCTTCCAAATCGTTTCTGCTTGGGGAAATGTGTGTTATAACCCCTGCCCCAACAACACAATTCTACCACCTCTCAGCAAGCTTTAAAAAAGGCCCTATGTTCAATTTTTAATGTAAATCCTACCTCATTACACAAACACACACTCCTCCCTATAGAACTCTTTCCCTTTAAGAACATCCTGCCCCAATCCCAGATCAAAGCACCAGTCAGTCCATGTCTTACAGCATTATCCTCCCAACAATATCTGTCTAGTTTATAGTGAAAACCATTATTTGTAAATTGGCATCCAGCTCTTAGTATCCAGTTATACTGCCTCTGGGCATGGAGGTTCCACTAAGCTATCAGTGCCAAGAACTAACGACAGACCTGCACACCATGTACCTATCCAAATCCTTACCCCCCAGCAAAAAATCTAGATGTGCCTTTAGTCTAATGTTCTGTTTGACACAGCAGTCAACCAGCTGCCCATGAATTCCTCCTGTTCATGAATCCAGCCTTCATAATTTTATTTAATCCATTACAGGAAACAGTCTTTCTGTATCTGTCCAAAGATCCACCTAGTTTGGTAGCCAGTTTCCAACTGTGACCAATCAAATACTTCCAGAAACTACATAAGCAAGGGAGAGCAAGAGTCCTCTCCCCTGGGGGCACCACTTTGCTCTGGATGCAAAAGCCCCACTTTTGCTTCCATGACTTGGATACCACCCACAAACCTGAGAGTTTTGATGCAGACATCATGACTACCAGGCAAATTAATGAAGGTTGCTTAATGCTATAAAATAACTTGTTAAATTACCACAGACTTATCCTCCAAAAGTCAAAAATTGCCTTGATGAATCAAGCCAGAGGTCCAATTAAATCCACTCTCCTTGAATAAGCCACACTCAGAAAAGGGTATGTGTGATGGTGTACTATTCCAGTCCAGAATGGACAGAACAACCTGGTATATGACTATTTTCTTTGATGAATTCAACACCAATGTTAACAACACAGTATTGTATTGTAACACCTTAAATGGTAAATATTGGATCCAGATGAAATTAGTTGTGCTTAGGTTCCAACTGATTTCAATGGGAACTAAGTTCTGGATCTAACTCCAGAAGTTCTAGGAGAATACTTTTTCTAGTCTTTTGAAGTATCACAGGTCTCTGTTGCTTTTGCTGCAACAGATTAACAAGGCTACCCCTCTCAAAAAAGCTCATTCTGTTCCCAGGTACATCCAGAGGATCAGAGGAAAGCTGAGGTGCCCAGAAAGAGAAGTGGGGTGGGGAATAAAAACAGAGAAGCTTGAACTTTATTGCTCTCTATAATAGGCTTCTCCACTTTTTACTGGGTATGTGTGTATATTTAGACACACTGGAGAGTCATGCTTTTTAATCATATATATATAGATATATAGCATGGTAGCACTTTTATTGTAAAATAAACTAGCTGCAATAATTAGCTAAAAGAGATCCAGTGTGGTGGTATAGTGTGGCTGGACTATTAAACTTGGACCAGGCCAGAAAGACCCAGGCTCTAATTTCCATTCAATGAAATCACTGAGTGACCTTGGGCCAGAAACTTTCTAACCTACCTAATTTTACTGTTGTAAGGAAGCAGGATAGAAATGTAGTGATTCTTTATCTAAAGCTGTCTGTATCTTCCCAGGAAGAACGGAACTTTTTCACAGCTGTATAAAAACATACTACTAACAACGACCCAGACTTTGAGAACACAGAACTAGGCAATATCTATACTAGTACTATCTAAAAACTCACCAAATAACACTGCAGCTTTTCAGTTTGCCAGAACACTTTCCATCAGGTGAGATAGTATAAAAAGCAGGAGCTTGGGGGAGGGGGCAGAAAATGAATAAAGAAGGGAGGGTCGGGATGGGATAGCACCTAGAGTTTCATTAAGGAATGAAAAAAGAATTCCCCCTCCACAATTCTTGTACACTTTTCCAACTTATGAAGACGCTAAAGAAAATAGCTTAATTTTTATCATATACATGCATACATATGTACAAAAGCCACAGTACATTACCTTTACCTGAAATTCTCTTACAATGACTTCTGGATCGACTTGTGAAGCTACCTGAATAGCTCAAAGGCAAGATACATTTTTTTTGTACGAACTACATATGAACTAAGTTATAAAAATAAAAGCGCTGGATCCTGAAGCCTCGATGTCTAGATTCAGATAGGACAAAAAACAACACCACGACAGATACACGCTCAGAATCTGTAACAGGTTCTTTTCCAACCGTCTTCCAGAACCTTCCAACTGCCCTCAACCGCCCAACGAAGCCCCCTCCCGGTTCTCTCTGACCTTTTCCTCTCCTTTTTCTTCCCCGTCCCTCCTAAATCCCATTTCAAGGCCTCCCTTCCAGAGGCGAGTGCGGCCTAGGCCTTAGGTTTAGGCCTAGCGCTCGCTCGCTCCTTCCGCACCTGAGGAAGCCGCAACAGGATCCCGGCGGCCTGGATGAGCTCACAGCCGGTGACTCGGAGCTGAGCCTCGGTCTCGGCGTCCAGGCCGCTGCTCATGGAAGGCGTGAAGCGGAGGGCGTCGGCCGACAGAAGGCAGTTCTCCAGCGTGATGAGGACCCCCGAGTACAGCCGGTCGCCGATGCGGACCGCGCCGGGGGGCGGAGGGAGAGCCGGAGGAGGAAGGGCTGGCGGGCAGTAGCCGCCGGACGACGACGACGAGGACGACGAGGACGCCACCGCTGAGCCGGCGAGGCCGGGCCCTACCGTCGCCAGCGCCGCTGCTCCTCCCGCGGCCGCCATTATCGCCGCCATCTTGTCTCGACGTCGCTCCCCTCAGACTGACTCACTTCGCAGCCGCCTCCAAACCCCCGTCCGCGCCTACGTCACGCGCAAGCCTTTTGTCTCCCCACCTCCTCCTCCTCATTGGCCAGCCGCAAAGACGCGCGCCCTCCTATTGGGCGAGAGCGCCGGCTTTTTCCGTTGTGACGCAACGGTTGGGAATTCAACCGTCTCAGAACGAGGCGGGTGAAGGTACGTTAGGGAGATGGAAGAAAGGCAAAGGTTTCCCGGCATGCGCTACGCGCACTCTCTGGCACGGCTGGCTCACGTTGGGTTGTACCACTTCAGAGTGAAGGGGGGGAAAAGAGTTTAAATAATTACGGTTTTTACCCTCTTTTTAATTTTTTTTAAAAACCCTCCGATAGAAAATCACCATGTCATGAAAAAACCCTGGCACTTACTTTTAAAAAAACACAGGTGAGATTACCACCTCGTACTTTGAAGTGGTACAGTCCAGGTTACGTCAGGCGAGAGAACAGGGCCCAAAATGCTCCTTGCCTCAGTTGCGTCAATGCCGGAATCGACCACTCTCGACTCGAGCTAAAAACAAAGGAAGCTTAGGGTTGTACCCAACTAAGTGTTATTCTGAGTAGACCTACTGAAATTGGTGCGCCTAAATCAATCATGGCCATTATCTTCAATGGTTCTGCTCTGAAGAGGACTGTTTGCCACAAGGCTGGTTTTCCTGCCTTGTCCTCAAATTTGTTTTAACACAGAAATTGAACCTGTTTCCAACTTCGAAATTTGGAGAGGGACCAAAGTTCCCCTTAGTTTTCAATTTGGCTTTTAGTCCTACACACTCTTACTAGGGAGGAAATTCTACCGACAGGAGTGGGACTTCTTGGTGGGCATGCCTTTAAAAGCTGCACTCTTAAAATACTCCCTATTAGTAAGGTTGCAATCCTATACACATTTTAAGGGCAAGCCCCTACTCAGCATTGGATTTATTTATGGGGTGGGCAATTCCCCCCCACCCCAGGTGCTGAGCCGAAAGGGAGCACCATCATCATAAATACCGTAATAATAAAAGCAGTAGTTTTACAGGTACCTACTGAGAAGGCCCATTTTAAAAAAACAACAACAATTGCACCTAGTTCCTACCAGAGAGCAATGGCAAACTAAACTGTCAGATTGTGCCAAAATGGCAAAACTGACTGGAAAGCTCAGGAACCAAGAAGACAAAAACTTCCAGAAAGAACGAGAAAAAGTTATAATTTATTTAGGAGACTGCTGTAAGCAGATGAAAAGTTTAGCAGGATTTTAATCTCACTTGTAATGTAACAAATACTATGAATAATATGGATAGATATAAAATATAGATTATATTATGCAGTTGAAAACGCCAACATTAAGACCTGCAGAGATGGAGGGAGGTCTTGAGATTCAGAGAAATCTCTATATGGAAATGTATTTGGTTTTGTTATAAATTTATATTTGTAAAATCAAATAAAAATGATTTTTTAAACAAACAAACAAACAAACAAACAAACAAACAAACAAACAACTGCACCAAAAGGAATTATTGTGAAAATAAGAAATAATTAGTGGGCATGCCAAATATTGCCCTTGCTCAGCGTGCCATACAGTGGTACCTCGGGTTAAGAACTTAATTTGTTCAGGAGGTCCGTTCTTAACCTGAAACTGTTCTTAACCTGAGACATCACTTTAGCTAATGGGGCCTCCTGCTGCTGCCGCGCTGCCGGAGCACGATTTCTGTTCTCATCCTGAAGCAAAATTCTTAACCTGAGGTACTATTTCTGGGTTAGCAGAGTCTGTAACCTGAAGCGTCTGTAACCCAAGGTACCACTGTATTACCAAAGTCCGCCCACCCCTATCTTTGAACTCAATGTAGGAAAAATATTACTTCCAAGGACAAGGGGAGTAAGGATTGCTGCACTCTTATCCACTGAGTAGTGTTATGAGAAAAAAACTGCTCCTTTTCCCTTATGGGGTACCCAAGAGCCCATATAGAGTCCTTTTGTAGCTTCTCTATCAGTTGGAGAAAATAACAGACCAACCAGAGAATATTGAGAAGCAAAGCAGCTAGTAAGCCTGATTTTTATTAAACTGTTGCAACAGGGTCCTTGTTCACCACAAGCAGGAAAGAGGAGGAACCCGAAACAAAGGTGTGCCCGCAGAATCCTGAGTGTTTTATCTCCTGTCTGGCAAGTTACCTGATGGCATTATCTGGGTTTTGGCCACTCTTTTGTTATTATAACTACTTAATTCCTGAATCCAGGTCACAGTTCACAGGCTCACCCTATTCACACTTTAAATGTGCCCTTAAGGAAGGATTTGTGAGCACAGAGACAATGGGTTTTTTTCATTTCCTTTGATCTTGCAGAGACATATTTGAGGTCATTTTGGGAGAGAAAATGGTTTCAGGACTTTACTGTGATTTTCAGACATGTGGTTTACATATTTGTATGTGTTTGCTTGGCACATTTATGAACATCTATTTTATACAGTATATATAAGACCTTAAAATTCTTATAACAGTAGATTGTTTATTTCTGTCATTTCTTTATTTGGAAAATGTAGATGCACACACACATGCCCTTCCCCAATGCATACGCAATCCCTAAAGCAGCTTAAAACAGCAATTAAAACAATCCCATAAAAGAAATCAATTAAAACAACCCCAGAAAAGAAATCAAACACCTTAAGATTAGAAACAGTCTTGTCAGATACAAGCAACGTTCGGATTTTGTGTAACAGGAAAGTTTTAACCAATCTGTTGTAAGAGGATGTCAGATGGATTTCATGCGTAAGGCGGAAAAGATTCATGCATGTAACAAAGTGATGAATGAGAGGTCACTCTAAAGAGGAAATGTATCTCCCCCCCCAAAAAAAAGGGCAGATCTGCATAATATTAGCACTAGCTAATTTATATATATAGATGCAAATTTAGAAAACAGGATGGAATTTAAGAACACAAGGAACAGTATCTCACCATAGTGTTAGAAGACCATGCCCTGCTCATCTGTGTTAATTAATTGCTGACAGGCAACTTTGAAGTCCACTTTACTTGAACCCTTTTACCCTTTATTTCTTCAGACGGACAAACCTTCAAATAGAGGAATGTCCTACATAAAGTAAGACCCATGCCTGTCTTAATCATGTCTCAGTCCCAGGCAGGACAGTAGACCTTAGTTGGAGGACAGGTTGGTATGCAATGAGATAAAGGTATCCTGGATCGAAGCAATTTACCTTTAAAGCCCTTTTCACGAATGCAGTGGGGCTTATGCCAAGTACAGTGGTACCTCAGGTTACATACGCTTCAGGTTACAGACTCCGCAAACCCAGAAATAGTACCTCGGGTTAAGAACTTTGCTTCAGGATGAGAACAGAAATCGTGTTCAGGCGGCGCAGCGGCAGCGGGAGGCCCTATTAAGCTAAAGTGGTGCTTCAGGTTAAGAACAGTTTCAGGTTAAGAACGGACCTCTGGAACAAATTAAGTTCTTAACCCGAGGTACCACTGTACACCTTTATCACCTTGTGTGTTAAAAGAGCAGTAGCTTCAATATTCATTGGGTAAACTTCAAAACAAAAATCAATTTTCTGCAACATTTTTACATCCCCTGCACTGGCAAGAATTTGACTGCCCCAGGTAGAAACTCAGGCCCCAGTCTAGCTACCAAAGAAAATTAAGAACTTTGATTAATTCATGTCATTCTTTTCATGTGAGGCAGGGAAATCAGAGGACCGTGGACGATGGAAGCTTACACTGTAAAACCAGTTTTTAAGGGGCCACAAGTTCTTGTTTTTGCTGCACAGAAATTGTTAGAGGTTTTGTTTGTATAATGTGTTGCTTATGAAGATTGTGACCCTCCAGAGCAAGGCATTATGCACATTTACGACTGAGTCTCATGGCCCCTTCAATACCAGGGGACGACAAAGTTATACAAACTTTGTTGAGAGTAAGTCCCACTGAACTCAGAAGGACCTCCTTCTGAATAAAAATGCAGAAGGTCAGGTTATAGCAGAATCTGCTCATCTTTTAATGTTTCTCATGAAATACTAGATTTATTTTTAATGCAAAGAAGCAATATGTCTTCAAAGGTAAAGGTATCCCTGCCCGTCAGGGCCAGTCGTGTCCGACTCTAGGGTTGTGCGCTCATCTCACTTAAGAGGCCGGGAGCCAGCGCTGTCCGCAGACACTTCTGGGTCACGTGGCCAGCGTGATGAAGCTGCTCTGGCGAGCCAGCACCAGTGCAGCACATGGAAACGCCGTTTACCTTCCCGCTATAAAGCGGTACCTATTTATCTACTTGCACTTAGGGGTGCTTTCGAACTGCTAGGTGGGCAGGAGCTGGGACCGAACGACAGGAGCTTACGCCACCGCGGGGATTCAAACCGCCGACCATACGATCGGCAAGTCCTAGGCACTGAGGTTTTACCCACAGGGCCACCCGCGTCCCTAATATGTCTTTAGATGGGTGTATTTTAAACCCTTTCTTTTAAAAGATTTTTAAAAAGGAAAGGTGCTGTGCTCATAAATCACCAAGGCCCAGTGTATCTGTTTAAAAACACCACAGTTGCATATTCACACCTGTATACATTCTGCATATGCTCAGAAATAAGTTGAGGTGCTGTATCTGCTATAGATATTTTGGAAAGTTGTTAGACACCTCTTAAGATACGGTAATGAATTTTGCACAATGGCTCCCGAGATCAAGTAGCAGGTAGAGCATCTGCCTTCCATGCACAAGGTCCCAGGTTCAATCCCCAGAATTGCCAGACAAGGTGGGGAGAAACTCCTGTCCGAAACCCTGGAGAGCTGCTGCCAGTCAGTGCAGACAACACTGAACTACACTGACCAATTATCTGATTCAGTATAAGGCAGCTTCCTACGTACTGAACTGTCAGTGGGCAGAGCCTCACACTCCACTAGCCTTTTGCTCAGTTGAAAACCAAGGCAACAATCAAAAAATTAATTGCCAGGCACAGGTTCTTCACACACAAACACACAAATGACACCTGCAGACTGGGTTATAATCCATGCCCCTTAAAACGCAACAAAGAGAATTTCTATCGCCTCAACAAATCACAATCCAACTGGGTTGATTATGAGGGTTTGGAAAGAACTAATTTTGGATCACAGATTGAGACAGAATATTTTTTTTTTAGTATAAATATTCCTGTTTTAATACTAGCACAACTCCACAAGCCAGCAGCAGCCCCCTGCTTCATGTACATCTCACAATGCGTGAAAATATCCCTTCGGGTTCCTTTCCACCTCCCCGGGCGGCAAGAAGGCCTTCTAGTCCTCTCCTCTTGGCTAAAGAGGCTAAGGACTTGAACGTCTTCGGCTCGTAGATCGCCAGGTCAGCCAGCGTTTTCCGGTTCAGTTCCACTTGACACTGAAATATGGAAAAAAAGAAGAGAAGGGAAACTTAAGAGGCAACTCAACCTTTCTGGAAGTGGATAAAGTACAGCAGGAAGCTGTTGATACGGGTTTATACCGTATCACATTCACCCGGTGCTATACCAGCTGCACTGGCTCCCGGTGGAGTACAGGATCAGGTTTAAAGTGCTGGTTTTAACATTTAAAGCCCTATACGGCCTAGGACCCTCATACCTACGGGACCGCCTCTCCTGGTATGTCCCACAGAGGAACTTACGGCCTTCAAACAAAAACATTTTAGAAGTCCCAGGCCACAGAGAGGTTAGGCTGGCCTCAACTAGAGCCAGGGCTTTTTCGGCTGTGGCCCCGATCTGGTGGAACGCTCTGTCACAAGAGACTAGGGCCCTGCGGGACTTGACATCTTTCCGCAGGGCCTGCAAGACAGAGCTGTTCCACCAGGCCTTTGGTCAGGGCACAGCCTGACTCCCTTTTTTGGCAATCTTCACAGAACTCTAGCCCAATGGTTGCCATCAATTTGATTTGAATTAATTTTATAATGAAATGATTTTAGAATGTTGTACTATTTTATTGTTGTTAGCCGCCCTGAGCCCGGCTTCGGCTGGGGAGGGCGGGATATAAATAAAATTTATTATTATTTATTATTATTATTTACTCCAAGGAGCTCAAGTTGACAATACATGTGTCAGGGTTCTGTTTGCAGGGGAGGGGGGAGAGACAGGAACGTACAGAGAGCCGCCTCCTCTGTTGAGCAGCTGCACTTTGTCAGGGTCTGGGGAGGGGGTTTGCGGGAGACACGGAAGACGAGAGAAAGGGGAGCCAAAAATTTGCTACCAGGGAAGGAATGTGCAGCTTCCGTCACATAATAATAATAATAATAATAATAATAATAATAATAATAATAATAAATTTATACCCTGCCCATCTGGCTGAGTTTCCCCAGCCACTCTGGGCAGCTCCCAATCAAGTATTAAAAACAGTACAGCGTTAAATATTAAAAACTTCCCTGAACAGGGCTGCCTTCAGATGTCTTTTAAAGATAGGATAGCTGCTTATTTCCTTCACATCTGAAGGGAGGGTGTTCCACAGGGTGGGCGCCACTACCGAGAAGGCCCTCTCTGGTTCCCTGTAACCTCACTTCTCACAAGGAGGGAACCGCCAGAAGGCCCTCGGTGCTGGATCTCAGTGTCTGGGCTGAACGATGGGGGTGGAGACGCTCCTTCAGGTATACTGGGCCAAAGCCGTTTAGGGCTTTAAAGGTCAGCACCAACACTTTGAATTGTGCTCAGAAATGTAAAGGTAAAGGTACCCCTGCCCGTATGGGCCAGTCTTGACAGACTCTGGGGTTGTGCGCCCATCTCACTCAAGAGGCCGGGGGCCAACGCTGTCTGAAGACACTTCCGGGTCACGTGGCCAGCGTGACATCGCTGCTCTGGCGAGCCAGCGCAGCACACGGAAACGCCGTTTACCTTCCCGCCGGAGCGGTCCCTATTTATCTACTTGCACCCGGGGGTGCTTTCGAACTGCTAGGTTGGCAGGCGCTGGGACTGAGCAGCGGGAGCGCACCCCGCCGCAGGGATTCAAACCGCCGACCTTTCGATCGGCAAGCCCTAGGCGCTGAGGCTTTTACCCACAGCGCCACCCGCGTCCCATACTCAGAAATGTACTGGGAGCCAATGCAGATCTCTCAGAACCATAAGGAAAAAAGGCAGAGAGGGGTTTTCCCCTGTTTTCTATGCTGGAGGGGAAATAGGAAGAAGGCACTTCCGGATTCTGCTAGCGATTGAGGCAGACATGGTTTTGAAACTTCTGCACTGTACCTAAGTTTTGCACTCAATAAAACCTGAAAAAACAGGCTAGAGTCCTGGCTGTTATCTTCACAGGAATCCACACTCCCTTCTGACAACATGGTTCTTTCCCTCTTACCCTCAACAACACCCCAGTGAGGTAGGCTGTGAACGGTGACTGGCTCAAGGTCGCCCAGAGAGCATTATGGCCATGTGGAGGTTTGAACCATGGTCTCCTGGGTCTTAGGCCAACACTCCAGCCATTATCCAACACTCAGCCTAGCTGGAACCTCGTGTGAGCAGCAGAGAGAGCCTGAGGCAATGGTACAACATCTACTTTGTAGGCACAAGGTCCCGGGTTCAATCCCTGGCATCTCCAGGTAAGGAAGGAAGGTCTGAAACCCTGGAGAGGTGCTGCCAGTCCATGTAGACATTACTGACTTAGATGGGCCTATGATCTGACTCAATATAAGGCAGCCTCCTATGTTTCCCAAAGTGTGGAAAACTAAAAAGCAGATTTTATTTTATTTTTTAAAAAAAGGTTGCGGGGAAAGGAGAGAGGGAAACACACAGAACTTGCAGCTAGCAAATTAAACGCAGCCTGTTACAGCCCAATAGGTGCCTAGCAACTCATTTATTTATGAACATCACCATTTTCATTTTTGCAACTCCGGCTTGCTGTTTATCAAGCCCAGGGGTCAGCAAACTTTTTCAGCAGGGGGCCTGTCCACTGTCCCTCAGGCCTTTGTGGGGGGCTGGACTATATTTTGGAGGAAAAAATGAACCAATTCCTATGCCCCACAAATATCCCAGAGGTGCATTTTAACTAAAAGCACACATTCTACTCATGTAAAAACACGCTGATTCCCGGAAAGTTTGCGGGCCTGATTTAGAAGGCGATTGGGACAGATCCGGCCCCTGGGCCTTAGTTTGCCTACCCATGATCCAGCCCTTTGCTCAACTGTCATTCGTGGCTGGTGGGCTCATCAAGGGAGGTGGTGGTGGTCCAAAAGGGCTACTCCAGAAGCAGGCTGTATGCTAAGGAAGGGGTGAGGGAAAGCCACTTACCTGGGAGAGACCGCCACGGAGAACATGGTACTTCAGACCATGCTCAAGTGATGCTGCTTCGATCCTGGTTTGCCAAAGCTGAAAGCAGAAACGGGAGCGTTCAGAGATACGTTTACTAAGGCAGCCATCTTTCTCTGGGCTGATCTAATGCGGATGCGGGGGGACTATTTCCAGCCTGATGGGCCACATAACCTTATGGAAAACCTTCCAGGGACCACATGCCAGTGGTGGGCGGGGCCAGAGCCAAAAGGGGGTGGGGTAGAGAATGTAATTTTTACCTCCATGTGGCAGGCTACATACACCCCTCCATCCATCCAATCAAACAAGAAACATTATCAGGGTTTAAGGACACATCCCAGTTGGTCAAAAGCACTCAAGGGGGGTAAAAAGTAGGACCAGTGAGGGGCGTGGCCTGGGGAAAGGGGGTGTGGCTTGGGAAGCGTTCCGAGGGCCAGATAGAGGTACAGAGGGCCACATTTGCCACCCAGGGCTGTCCAGTCTTTTAAAAACACCTTTAATTAAATAAAAAAGAAACCTGTTCCGTCAAAGTATACATTTTGCATTTCTTTCAATAAATGCAATTATTATTCACTGAATTTCTATACTGCCCTATACCCAGAGGTCTCAGGGCAGTTCACAGAAAAGATCAACATAAAAAAAACACAATATATAATCAAAATAAAAACAACAACCCAATAACACCCCCCCAAAAGGAGCCACATTTTAAAAGGATGCCAATCAGATCAACCAAAGGTCTGGTTAAAAAGGAACATCTTTGCCTGGCGCCTAAAAGTATATAATGAAGGAACTTCCCTGGGGAGAGCATTCCACTGCAGAGAAGGCCTGTTTTTGTGTTGCCCCCCTCCACACCTCTCGAGGAGGCTGCTACTGATTTGGACTGGTAGGTGAGAAGGCCAGGAGGCCGACTGTAGGTGGCGCCAGAGCCAAGGGCAGGCACAGACGGAGATGAGAATGGGGGGAGCCAACTCTTTCTGGTTTCATCTCCAGCCGCCCGGCTGAAATCTACGAAGGCAACACTGAGATGGAGGTGGATGAGACACAGGCCCATCTAGCCCAACGGTTGCCATTAATCTGATTCTGAATTGATTTTAGAATGTATTTTAATTAATTGATTGTGATTTTATGTAAACTGTGCTATTTTTATTGTTGTTAGCCGCTGGGAGCCCAGCTTTGGCTGGGGAGGGCGGGATATAAATAAAATAATAATAATAATAATAATAATAATTATTATTATTATCTTGGTGGGTGGTGAGTAGGAGGCAGGCAGGCAGGGTCTGCTGGAAGGCAAACTGAGACTGGTGGGGAACCCACAAGCTGCTGTAATGGACTAGCCTCCAATGAAGAACTGTGCTATAGTTTCTCACCCCTAGAGAGAGAGTGAACACAGCAAGCAAACCACCCCTTAATCGCAAATTTCGCTGAGTTACGGGAACACGCAAACCTCACAAACGGAGCGGCGTTTTTAGCCGCCATCTTTACCATTCTCATGTCCTTCTTTTTCCGGTGTCTGGCCTTTGTGGCGTACACGAAAGCCCTCTGGACGGCGCGGACGGCCAAGGTGTAGCAACGGTTCTTCCGCCCACGGAAATGCTGGAAAGGCAAAACACACAACGCACTACAAACAAAATACCCAAATGGTCTTCCGTTAAGGGAAGAAGGTTATCTCCTCTCACCTTGCACTTCCTCGTCGCAGAACCCTGAATATTCTGCAATTCCCAGAGCTTACAATTTCCACCCCGCTTAACAAATTACACCCCCAGGATTCTTTGGGAGAAATAAGGAGCTCTGGGTGTCATGGCCGTTGAGGGCGCCAAATGTTTTGACGTATCCTAATAGGAGAGGCGGTTCTGGTTGCCCTTTTAGGATTCGCCTGCAGAATATTGTGGAGGGGGGCAGTTTTCAACTTCCTTTTGGGGAAAGAAAACCAAAGGGTTGTAGCCAATGCTAGTCGTACTCAGAGTAGACCCACTGATAGGAAGGAACCTAAATCATGTCTGTCTATTAGCTGGTTTTAGTACAGTGGTACCTCGGGTTACATACGCTTCAGGTTACATATGCTTCAGGTTACAGACTCCGCTAACCCAGAAATAGTGCTTCAGGTTAAGAACTTTGCTTCAGGATGAGAACAGAAATCATGCTCCGGTGGCGGAGCAGCAGCAGGAGGCCCCATTAGCTAAAGTGGTGCTTCAGGTTAAGAACAGCTTCAGGTTAAGTACGGACCTCTGGAACGAATTAAGTACTTAACCCGAGGTACCACTGTATTTAAATGGTGCTTCTACGTTGCTTTGGGTGACTTTTTTTTAGCAAGGTGACTAATAAATATAAAGCATAATAATATTAACTACAGTGGGTCTTCTTTGAGTAAGGACGAGAATTGGATACCGCGCACGTGTTATTATTATTTTAAAGAAAAAACAATGTCAAATTCAAGGTCAACGCAAACTGGATTAAAATAAATTACCTCCACCCAAAAGCCACCTTGGAAAAATGAAGTTTTAGCATGTGTTGCTAATCTCCTACATCCTTTTTTTGAGCGTCCCAGTTCTTTTCAGTAGAGAAGGGACTGGTGGAAGAAATATTGAGGACTCAAGAAGAATGACAACACCATGCAATGAGTGAAATAAATAGGCAAAAAAACTGAAGAATTAAAAAAAAAAACCTGTACAATGTCCTATATTATCTGGTGCTTCTTGCAAACTAAGCAGATAAAAGCAGAACTAAGCAGATAAAAGAGAGGATTGCCTCCAATGCTAATGCTAATAATGCAATAATAATAAAGCAATAATAATAAAGTTTGTTGTTGTTGTTGTTGTTATTATTATTATTATTTCAGCCCTTAAAACGGTCCTTGGGGTCGGCTGAGAGGCAGTCACCGGCCCAAGGTCACCCCCCCCGGGCCCTTCCGACACTCCCGTTAATTTCGACGGGTCTACTCGGAGCAGGGCTTACTCGAACACAGACCAGGAAGCAGGCCTACCCACCGCAGAAGCTAGTAAATGAATGGATTCACGTGGGCAGCGAGGAAACAGGCTGCAAAAGGGCAAAGGAGCCGGGCAGGGCAATAGGGTGGGCGTTATGGGGAGGGGGGAGCAGGGCACCGATCCCCAGTTCTTACCCGTGCATGCTTCAGCACCTCCTGCTTCCGCCAAAAGCGATCGGTCAAACGGGCCCGGACCCAAAGGCTGGCGGTTAAGAAAACCATCCCAGCCCGCTTTCCCCCACCGTCTCCTCCTCCTCCTCGGATTTGCAAAGGAGGAGAAGCGAGGGCGGAAGCCACGCGGTGCAAACTGCAAGGCTTCCCTTCCGGGCTTGCAAACAGCGGCGATTCTCAACGCTGTGCAAAGGGAGAGGCGAAGAGGCTGAAGGCAAACGCGCGCCCCCTGCCTTCCGCTTCTCTTTGGGACTCCCTATTATGGGGTGAGGGGTATCGTGCGGGTCTCCATCGAAATCAAAAGCACAGAAAACAAGACGCACCCTACCTTTGGAGCACCAAAGAGCGCCCCCCAAAATATAGGAATGGTAGTTTTGTTAACGGTGCTGGGAAGTGTAGCTCGCTGAAGCTACTGTTCTCTGCGGGTTTTCTTGGCAGGGAAAGGAACGTGTTCTAAATGTATTATGTTTTAGGCTGCCAAGAGTCTTGTAATACTATGCTTTCTTCCACCTCAGTCCTGGGAACTGTAGTTTACCCGTCCCAGAGCTACAGTTCCCAGCACCCTACCGTTTCTAGGATTCCTCGGGTGGGGGAGGTACTGTGTACTAAATGTATGGTACAGTGGTACCTCGGGTTACATACGCTTCAGGTTACAGACTCTGCTAACCCAGAAATATTACCTCGGGTTAAAAACTTTGCTTCAGGATGAGAACAGAAATCGTGCTCCGGCGGCGCGGCAGCAGCGGGAGGCCCCATTAGCTAAAGTGCTGCTTCAGGTTAAGAACAATTTCAGGTTAAGAACAGACCTCCGGAACAAATTAAGTACTTAACCCGAGGTACCACTGTATTTAGGGAGTCAAGCGTCTCGTAATGCTATGCATTGCTCTACCTCAGTCCTGGAACTGTAGTTTACCCCTCCCAGAGCTACAGTTACTGGCACCCATAGAAACTACAGTTCCCAGGATGTGCTTTAAACTCATGAAATGAAGTTGTTGGGGCATATTAAAGATTAAGGGCTGTTTCCAGGTCATTGAGGCAAAGGTTGTATGCAGCGCCAGTCCCACTCGGAAAACAGTAGACCCATTGAAATAAAAATAATAATATCTAAAAAGAAAACTAATAAAATTATTATCTATACCCATTTAAATCAATGGTCCTGACATTAATTTCAATTAATGTCTACTCTGGGCAGAATTAATTTTGGGCACAGCCCTAGCCCCACTTACCTGGGAGCAAGTCTCACTGGATTAACAAGGCTTACTTCTGAGTAGACATAGGAATGCACCGCAAGGGTTGCAAGCCAGCGTTTGTCAGAGCAGGTCCACTGTAAGGACAGTCTGGCGTAATGTAGTCTGAAGTGTGTCTTGTTGGGGATTTTGCCAATTACACACCCATTTTTCCTCAGATTATGGTTGCCTCCCAGCCATTATGGCTAGTAGCCACTCATTTTTTTTACCTTCCATGAAAAGCTTATGCTTTTGGAAGAGGCAGGACATAGGCAGCTGTGGCAGTCATGTTTTCGCCAAAATTCTGACACCGTCCAATTCACTTGAAAACGGTGCCAAAAACCTGCAATTCGGCCCCTGCACTGTTTGGCAGTGCCAACCCCATGTTTCACGGTAGGCCATAAAATGAGCCCTCAGAGCCCTAACCTACAGGGTCACTGTTTTGCCAAAAACCCGACATTGTCCAATTAACTCAAAAATGGACGGAGGGGTAAACTACAGTGCTGTACTGACTGAGTTATCAAACATAGTTCATATATAACCAATCTGTCCATTTCCATCCTCCATTTCCCATCTCCCCAATCTTAAATTCAGTCTTCCACATTCATGCAGCAATTTGCTACTTATTTGTTTATTTTAAAAATCCTTGTGAAAATCCGATAGCAGTTTCATGCTAATTTCTCCCAATAAACAGAGTTTTGCTAAATTTTCCCTTACACATCTGTGTATGATGGCTTTGCTAACACATTTTATTCACATATATATATATATATTTAAATGCATGCTCTCTCGTAATGTCTGTGTTTTTGTAAACATTGCTCGGTTGGAGAACTGCATGGCAAAATTCAGAGAAGTGCAAATTCTGAAGGATGCCTGTGGTTTGGTCTGCGCATTGTTCCGGAAACTGAATTTGGTAAGGTAAAGGTAAAGGTAAAGGTAAAGGGACCCCTGACCATTAGGTCCAGTCGTGGCCGACTCTGGGGTTGCGGCGCTCATCTCGCTTTATTGGCCGAGGGAGCTGGCATACAGCTTCCGGGTCATGTGGCCAGCATGACTAAGCCGCTTCTGGCGAACCAGAGCAGAGCACGGAAACGCTGTTTACCTTCCCGCCGGAGCAGTACCTATTTATCTACTTGCACTTTGACATGCTTTCGAACTGCTAGGTTGGCAAGAGCAGGGACCAAGCAACGGGAGCTCACTCCGTCACGGGGATTCGAACCGCTGACCTTCTGATTGGCAATTCCTAGGCTCTGTGGTTTAACCCTTGTGAATTTGGTAGGTTCCCCTTTAAATGCCAAGTGAATCCATGCTCTTCCCCAAACTCCACCAGGGAATCCCTTTGCTATCATCATAATCAGCACAAAAACCAGTTAGAGAATTTAACACATCTCCATAGGAAACTGCCATATACTGAGTCAGACCACAGGGTCCACACTGAGTGGCAGCAGCTCGCCAGGATTTCTGTTGGGGGTCTTTCCTAGAGCCCTATCTTTTGCCCAACCTGGCAAAACAATCACCAGGGCTACTGATGGGTGTAGCCTGAGGAAAGTGGGTGTGGTTGGTGAGGGGTGTGGCTTGAGGAGAGAGGGCGTGGTCTTGGGACGGACTCAATGGCCAGCAAGAGAGACTTGGGGGCAGGTGTGCTGTGCTCCACCTCCAGAGATTGCCTGGGACTACACAAAGCTATTGCCTCTCCCTTACATTTCTTTATTTATTACAGGCTTCCTCAAACTCCAGATGTTTTGAGACTACAATTCCCATCATCCCTGACCACTGGTCCTGCTAGCTAGGGATCATGGGAGTTGTAGGCTAAAAACATCTGAAGGGCCGAGTTTGAGGAAACCTGATTTATTACATTCACACTCTAGGAGGCCTACACCATTCTCTTCCTCCCCATGTTATCCTCATAACAACCCTGTGAGGTAGGTTAGGTTGATGGACTGGTGACTGGCCCAAGGTCATCCGGTGAGTTTCATGCCCTTGGGGTAAAGTTACCAGATTTTTTTCAATGAATCCGGGGACACTTTTTGATTTCCTACTAAATAGATGGATTTTGTTAGAGGACTGATTTGTAAATCCGGGGACTGTCCCCAGGAAACGGGGACGTCTGGTAACCTTACCTTGGGGGGATTTGAACCCTAGTCTCCCAGATTCCCAATACCTGAAGGAGCATCTCCACCCCCATTGTTCAGCCCAGACACTGAGGTCCAGCTTCGAGGGCCTTGTGGCACTTCCCTCATTGCAAGAAGTGAGGTTACAGGGAACCAGACAGAGGGCCTTCTTGGTAGTGGCGCCTGCCCTGTGGAATGCCCTCCCATCAGATGTCAAAGAAATAAACAACTATCTGACTTTTAGAGGGCCTCCGAAGGCAGCCCTGTTTAAGGAAGTTTTTAATGTTTGATGTTTTGTCGTGTTTTTAATATTCTGTTGGGAGCCGCCCAGAGTGGCTGGGGAAACCCAGCCAGATGGGTGGGGTATAAATAATAAATTATTATTATCATTACATTTTAACTGCTATACCCGACTGGCTCTCATACACCCCACCCACCAGTGCTGTACCAATGTTACAACCGAACCGCTGTACATCAAACCATAAATAACAATACTAAAAAGACAAGCATTTAATATCAGACATAGTTGCCTCAGACCAGGCAGAGGGCTGAGTCAGGAGGCTACAGAGTTACAGGAGGGGGGAGACTGAGGTGGCCCAGGGTCCTCCAGGCTAGGGATGCCTCCAGGACTTGTCCTCTCTGAGACCAGCTCCTGTGCTGTCTCCTTCCACTGAGTCCTGTGGAAAAGGCTTGCCCCCTTTGCCAACAAGAGTTCCATCAAAGCGAAGTGCCCTTTCTCTGCAGCCAGGTGCAAGGGGGTTTTGCCCAGCCAGCCAGCAGCGTTGACATCTGCCCCCTCGTCCAGGAGGAAGCTGACGACGGCAACGTGGCCGAGGCCGGCAGCCCGGTGAAGCGGAGTCAGGTGGAGGTGGTCCCTCCCATCGATGCTCGCAGCACCTTCCCTGACCAGGGAGGAGACAACTGGCAGGTGACCCTTGGTCGCAGCTTTGTGGAGGGCAGTGCAGCCGTAGCGGTCAGTCAGGTTCACAGCTGCTTGACTCTGCAGCAGAAGCTTCACCATCTAGTGAAAGGGAGAGGAAAATACAGTGGTACCTCGGGTTACATATGCTTCAGGTTACATACGCTTCAGGTTACACACTCCACTAACCCAGAAATAGTGCTTCAGGTTAAGAACTTTGCTTCAGGATAAGAACAGAAATCGGGCTCTGGCGGCGCGGCAGCAGCAGGAGGCCCTGTTAGCTAAAGTGGTGCTTCAGGTTAAGAAGAGTTTCAGGTTAAGTACGGACCTCTGGAATGAATTAAGTACTTAACCTGAGGTACCACTGTACAGCAAACAACAAGGGACTCACGTAAGCCCCGGACACCACTTTATCCGTAAGTTCTCTAATGTTTCGGGGGGCCCTGAGCTGCCATAACTGGCCTGCACGATAGGGGAGAGACTAAGGGGGAGGTAGTAGGAGGGAAGCAGACACAGAGAGACGCAGGCAGGAGAAAAAGGCTAGAATGGACCTGCAGCTTCTGCCTACATCTGTCTCTGGAAGCAGCTCAAGTAGAAGCTGAAGGTCCATTCCAGCCTTTTTCTTCTGCCTACGTCTGTCTCTTCTTGTCACCTTTTTGCTCATTCTCTAGGACAGGAAGATGAAGAAACCTTGATCTGCTTTGGTCAATTGGGGTGAGCTCATTATCTGGTTAGATCATGAACATTGGCTGTATCCTTGTAAAGTCCTGGCAAAAAAATTGGTGTTTTGTGTTGTTCATTTTTTAAGTTTGTGTTTTTTAAATTAAAGTTTAGTTGTTATTTCTTTTTCTGGAAAAAATAATCAATAAGCTAATTTAAGTTTTAGCTTCTTTGATGCATAAAAAGAATGTTCTTTATGATTGAGTATGAGTATGTACTCAATACATGTTTGGCTTAAAAAAAAAAAAATCTCCCCCAAAGCCTAGGGAAATGCATGCTTATGACTTTTCCACCATACTGTAATGGCAAAACCGAAGTGCAGGATCCTTCCCTGATAGCCATGCTTCCTCACCGCCATGACCCCTTCAAAGATTTTATAGCCTTAGAAGGGGACAAACTCCAGCTCTCATCAGCCCCAGCCAATGTGGCTAGGGATCATGGGAGTTGTAGTGCACCAACATCTGGAGGGCATATTCCAATATTTGTGGAATATTGATTTATAACCAATTATTTTTGTGGGCTGACAAAGTGAAGAGTAACTCTACTTGACATATAATACAGTGGTACCTTGGTTCTTGAACTTAATCCGGGAGTCCATTTGACTCCCAAAACGGTTTGAAAACCAAGGTGCGGCCTCCGATTGGCTGCAGGAGCTTCCTGCACTCAATTGGAAGCCACAGAAGCCACGTTGGACGTTCAGCTTCCAAAAAGCATTCGCAAACCAGAACACTCACTTCTGGGTTTCCGGCGTTCAGGAGCCGATTTGTTTGCAAGCCAAGCCATTCAAGTACCAAGGTACCACTGTAGTTGTATAAAAGTCTAAGCAGAAATTGAAATACGTACTGATGGGAAATGAAGAAGGGGGGAAATGAATGATAAAATGTTAAAATATTTTAAGTATTGAAATGGAATTAGGAGAAGTACGTAACATTCAGCAGCAAGTAAGGGAGGGAAGAGAAACATGGAAGTAGCATAGGAAGTCAGCTTTAAAATTTGTATTAAAATTGTATTAATTTGCTGTTAATTTGTTAAAATCTTTGAAAAGCAATAAGAATTAATTGGCTAGCATCTGGAGAATGCCACAGGCTCCCACCCGTGGCTGTATAAAGACAACAAACAAACAAATAATCTAACCTCATGATGGCCGTTGTTAGCAGCGATGGAGAGCGGCGTTCTCCCTAGGCTGTCCTGAACATTCACGCTGGCGCCTTTGGCAAGCAAGAACTTCAGAGCTTCCGTTTTTCTGCTCTCGGCTGCTACATGCAGTGGTGTGACACTCCCTCCGCTTCCTAAATCCGGGCTGACACCCTGCGATATCAGCAGGTCCACAATATGCAACCGGTTGTTGGCCGTTGCCCAATGCAGGGCCGACCACTGGCGATGGTCGAGGCTGGCCGGGTCCGTTCCGTGCCGCAAGAGGAGCTGTACCACCAGGGTGTGCCCGTTGGCAGCGGCGAAATGGAGCGGGGTGAGGCCTCCTTTGGTCGGCGCCTCCGCCGCTGCACCCCGGCGCAGGAGGAGCTCCGCCACTTGGCTGTGGCCGCTCCAAGCGGCGCAGTGGAGAGGCATGTAGCTGGAAGCGTCGCTGGCGTTGGTCAACGCTCCACGCTGGATGAGAAACTTCACCAACGCGGCACTACCGTTCAAGGAGGCGGCGTGTAAAGGCGTCCAGCCATTCTCATCTCTGAAAGGGTGGTTTCCCGTTACTTATTTGTTTTGTAAGATTTATATACTGCTTTGTTTTGAAATGGAACGGAACAGCAAACTCAACGCAGTTTGCAAGGAGAATGAAACAAACTGTTGAAAACACTGAAAACAACTATAGTCAAACCTCGGTTGTCAAACGTACCGTATTTTTCACTCTATAAGATGCACCAGACCACAAGACGCACCTAGGTTTTGGAGGAGGAAAACAAGAAAAAAAATATTCTGAATCTCAGAAGCCAGAACAGCAAGAGGGATCGCTGCGCAGTGAAAGCAGCAATCCCGCTTGCTGTTCTGGCTTCTGGGATAGCTGCGCAGCCTGCATTTGCCCCATAAGACGCACACACATTTCCCCTTACTTTTTAGGAGGGAAAAAGTGAGTCTTATAGAGCAAAAAATACGGTAATCTGTTCCGGAAGCCCATTCGGCTTCTGAAATGTTCAACAACCGAGGCGCGGCTTCCGATTGGCTGCAAGAGCTTCTTGCACTCAAGCGGAAGCTGTGTCGGACGTTTGGCTTCCGAAAAACGTTCAAATATGGGAACACTTACTTCTGGGTTTGGGGCGTTCAGGACCTGAAACGTACGATAACGGAAGCGTTCAGGAACCGAGGTTTGACTGTATTTAGAACATTCAAAAATTAATCGACACAAACGTTAAGCTTTAAAACCAGGTTAAAACACTCACGCACATTCTATGTGAATAGGTTTCACTAAGCTAAGACATTTTTAAGCAAGTGAGGGAGCCTGCCTGGTGTCAATCATTTGACGCTTCCCCTGCAGCCCCTGCACTGCCTTCTCAAAGTTGGGTAAGTGAGGCACTGGGCTTTGGAAAGGAGGCCTAAGGGATCTGACAGAGTCCTTCAGTTCTCCTGCCTCATTCCCAAAGCCTGGTAGTGCTTTCCTAGCTTTGGGAAGGAGTTAGGAGGGCTCTGGGACCCTGCCAGAGCCTCGTGCCTCTTTCCCAAAGCCAGTTCCTCACAGCGAATTTTGGGAAGGCTGCACGAAGGGGTTTGGGGGGGCGGTGGCGAATTAGGGTCCTGCTTTCTCCCGGGCATGCAACAATGCGGTGTGCAGCCTGCAGGTTTCGTGTCAAATTATTGCTGCAGCCCCCTTGGTAAAAGAAGTTCAGATCCTCCAAGTGTCCCTATTTTCCTGGATTTACAGCCAGTTGTCCTGGTTTCTGATTTGATCCTGGAATGTCTAATTTTTTCCCCTTTGGAACTCCCTATTTTCATTGGAGAGATGTTGGAGTGTACAGGGTTATGTGACCCCCCAGTCAAGGGAAGTTTTTAAATGTTTTTGAATGCTTCATGTTTGATTACATTTTTATATGTGTTGGAAACCGCCAACAGTGGCTGGGAAAACCTGATCAGATGAGCGGGATATATATATATATATATATATATATATATATATATATATATATACAGTGCTTTATTCTGTGGGGACGGAGGGGTACACATACCCCTAAACATTATGTGATTCTTTGTACTTTTCTCCATTTACTGTATTTATTTTTCCCGATTTGAACTACAAAGTGGTGATTTTCTTGAGTCAAAATGAGAGTACAGTGGTACCTCGGGTTACATACGCTTCAGGTTACATACGCTTCAGGTTACATACACTTCATCTTACAGACTCCGCTAACCCAGAAATATCACCTCGGGTTAAGAACTTTGCTTCAGGACGAGAACAGAAATCGTGCTCCGGTGGCGCGGCAGCAGCGGGAGGCCCCATTAGCTAAAGTGGTGCTTCAGGTTAAGAACAGTTTCAGGTTAAGAACGAACCTCCGGAACGAATTAAGTACTTAACCCGAGGTACCACTGTACCCCTAAACATTTTTTAGAAAATAGCACGGAATATAACTATAAATAATATAGATATAGATCTAGATATAATACCATAGGACGTCCCTATTTTCTTCAGAGAAATGTCAGAGGGTATGGAAGTTGGACCTTCCTGTTCTTAACTAATAGCGTTGCCGACTCATAGGCAGCGCTACCTCAGGCCCAGTGATTGCACTTCCTCCTGGACACCAGAAGGGGCAGCAGAGGGCCCTCCCCTCTCGCCTCACCTGCTCTCTGTGTCCGCCCCTTGCTTCAACAGCTGCTTGACCAGGTGTGTGTGTCCATTCCGGGCCGCCCGGTGCAGCTCCTTCCAGCTCGGTTGCACAGCAGTCGGGATCAGGTGATTCTCGGGTATAAATTCGTGGCTGTGCTCCCCAGTCAGGGTCCCCTCCTCAGCATCCTCCTCCTCGCTCAGCACCATCCATTTCCTTGCTGCCTCGGCATCAATGCTGGTGCCTCTCAGGAGGAAGGACAAGAAACCCGTTAAGATGCTCTCAATCTTGACAATACATATTTGGCCATAATATAGACATGGGAATGATTGTGGAATATGGATATAAAATTTACAGCATGTTACCGTTTAAGAGCAAATTACAGTGGTACCGCTGGATGCGAATGGGATCCGTTCCGGAACCCCGTTCGCATCCTGAAGCGAACGCACCCCGCGTCTGCGCATGCGCAGGTCGCGATTTGCCGCTTGCGCGCATGCGCGTGACACCATTTTGAAACATCATACATACATCACAGAAGCGGTGTAACCTAAGACCACCCCCCAGATACATCATACCTACATCACAGAAAAGGCGGTCTACAACAGAAATTTGAATGTTGTTTTTCCTGTCTGCCGGGTTATCTGATTGCCTTTCCTGATAGTCTGTCCCCCATTAAAATGCTGATTACTCAATTCCTGAGACAACTGAGGAGGCTCCCTGACCCCCCTCCCTCCTTGCAGGGAAAACACTTGGTCAGTTTGGGAATCAAAATGGTTTCAGGTCAGTCTTCCTGTGACCTGTGCTGATCTATGTATGTGCTTGGTTGGTACACTTACGAACATTACCATATCTAAGACCTCAAAATTACTATCACAGTATTAGCCTCTTGTGCATGGGCAAAATTTACATCCGTTGCTCCACCCACTTCTGCCTTTGGCCCCGCCCCATGCCTAGCATGTGACCTTCTGATATCCCAGGGCATCATACTGGATCTAGAAAGTGAGTGGGGGGGGGGGTATCACGTTTCTGCATATAGCAGCCAAGAGTGGAGGAACTGAACCTCCCTTTTGAGAACATTTATCACTTAATGGAGAGAGCGAGAGAGAAATATATTTTTCTTACCAGTCATTTCTCTTCCACGGCCGACTGGCGCTCTTTTATTTATTCTGAGGTTGCTCCCGAACAAATCGTGGGCGGTTCCCTTATCCCGTGGGTTCTGAGTGCGAGGAGGCGCGTACTTCTGTTAGCTCCCCAAAACTCGGCTGTCCTCATGCCCCAAGGTCGTCTCTCCTGCTCCTTGGAGGGTCCTCGGAGCAGCAACTCTCAGATTTGTTTGCGCAAGCAAAGCTTCGATCGAACACACAAATGGACCATTCCTATGGAAAGGAAACCGGCTACCAGACCATATTTTAACCCCGAAAGCCTTTGCCCCGTTAATATCCAGCCCGCTCAGAAGCAGAGCCAGCCAGCCAGCTCCCTTCGCCTCCTTGTTTTGTTACGATCCGTGCATTCTGGAGTGTACCGAGAGCTGTTTATTTAATGACTAAATGGATTCTAAGAAGAGGGAGGGGTGCCTGACCGCTAATGGTTAATAGGATATTGGCCTGACAGACTTCTTGGCTCCCTGCCTAGGGCACATTTGTGAGCTTTTCCAAGTCGAAGTTCTGAAACTCTAGATCAGGGGTGGGAAACCTTTTTCACATGGGGGCCCTTTTAAAAAAATAAAAATATCCTTCTCCTCATAACACTAGACTGTGTGAACATCCAATGTAGCAGAATGTTGGACTCTTCAGGACAGTTAAAAGAAAGTACTTCTTCATGTAAAGGTAAAAGGTAAACATAAAGGAACCCTGGATGGTTAAGTCCAGTCAAAGGCGACTATGGGGCTGCGGCGCTCATCTCGCTTTCAGGCCGAGGGAGCCGGTGTTTGTCCACAGACAGCTTTCCGGGTCATGTGGCCAGCATGACTAAATTGCTTCTGGTGCAACAGAACACCGTGACGGAAACCAGAGTGCATAGAAACGCTGTTTACCTTCCCGCCACAGTGGTACCTATTTATCTACTTGCACTAGCATGCTTTCGATCTGCTAGGTTGGCAGGAGCTGGGACAGATAACGGGAGCTCACCCCATCGCGGGGATTCGAACTGCCGACCTTCTGATCGGCAAGCCCAAGAGGCTCAGTGGTTTAGACCACCGCGCCACCCGCGTTCCACTTCTTCATGTAGCGCCCAGTTAAACTACGGAACTCGCTTCCACAGGAGGCAGTGGAAGCCACCAAACTATATGGCTTTAAAAGAGGACTGGACAAATTCATGGAGGGCTGGGCTAACGAAGACTAATAACCATGATGGCTATGCTCTACCTCTGTGGTCAAAGGCAGTAATTGATTTTCAATGGGCTCTTATGTTCCTGACTGTAACCGAATCCTGAAAAGACAGAGGTGCCATGTATACTGAGTTCTCATGCCCAGGAGGTGGGGAGATGGCCTGCCCTGGACAGTGTTGCATCCCCTGGAAAGTGCAGGTGAGCAGCTTGGGGACGCTCCTCCCAGAATCAGCACTGTCACTAGAGGTGCCTTGCTTCCCCATGCTTTTTGGGCAGAGATGGCTTGGCCACTGTACTCCATTCTCTGCTAACTTCCAGATCGGATTACTGCAATGCATTCTACACGGGGCTTCCGTGAGTTTTCCCCTCACTGTGCTGCATTTCCCAGCACCATAAGCGAACTACAGTTCCCAGGATTCATGTCTCTGTGTGTGTATATGAGAGAGAGAGATGCTTGAAATGTGCATTGGATGTGCTTTAAACACACTGTGGATCTGCAGGGCCACCCCTAGTCTAGCTGTAAGTAAGCAGGCTGGCAGGGGGCTGGGTGGGCAGACTAAGATTGGTGGGGCAGTGCCCTGTTTGCCTTAATGGACCATTCTCCACTGGTTCAGAAGCAAGAGGGATTAATTATAGCGTCATCCGTGGAAGGCTGCTGAATTCTTTGGAAAACCTGGACAGAGGCGGAACGGGATGGAGTATCCTGCCAGAAGAAGAATAGTTTGGATTTGATATCCCGCTTTATCACTACCCTAAGGAGTCTCAAAGCGGCTAATGTTCTCCTTTCCCTTCCTCCCCCACAACAAACACTCTGTGAGGTGAGTGAGGCTGAGAGACTTCAGAGAAGTGTGACTAGCCCAAGGTCACCCAGCAGCTGCATGTGGAGGAGCAGGGAAGCGAACCCAGTTCACCAGATTACGAGTCCACCGCTCTTAACCACTACACCACACTGGCTCTCCATGGGCTCTATGCTGGAACACTGAGTAGCAGGTCCTGCTTTTACTTGCTAATGGTGTAGGATGCAATCCAGCTTTCACGCCTCACCTGGGTCTGCCTTCTGATTTTGGTGTGGGCAGGGGCACCGGAGGAGGAGAGGGCGTCAAGCCATTTCCCTGGTCTGAATGACTCTCTTGAAGCTGCTATATTCATCCCACTGGGGGAGGATGTGGGGCAGATGGGAACTGAGGCAATCAACAAAACAAGCAACTTGTTTCACCTGACTGCTGGTAAGTTGGCAACAACAGCAGCAGCAATAACTGAGCACTGGTGCTCAGAATGCCAGAGGTTCCCTTGTTGGGCCCCAGTGGAAAGAGGTTTATGGTTTAAATCCCTGCTATTGCATCCCTGCACCCGAGCCCTGAAGCACGACCCCTCTGAGGAGATCAAGTGCTGTGAGGAATAGCAGGTCGCTGCGCAACAGGAAGAACCTCGCCGAGGAGGCATGTCAGAGCATGCCAGACTGTCTGTAACAAGATCTCCTGGTGTTGTTTTGTTTCGTTCTGCTAAAGTTGGCATCTCTCTGGTCCCAGGTCACAAACCCAGAGCTTTCTGGGAGTGACAAGACATAGTCTGGCAGATCAAGTCTGGGCTACGGGGGTTGTTTCGTAGTTAGTGGTTTAACAAACAAACCCTCAGCACCGTCAACAAACCACCGTTTCCCAGATTTTTAGTGGGAAGCCATGACGGTTTGAAGTGGCATGATACGACTTTAAATCTATAGTGTACTCTTGAAAACGTTAGCAGCATTAAGATAAATCCAACAGTGTAAATAAGTTTTGATGGATGTAATAGTGGGATACTGAATGGTTTCATTTATGTAAAATATGCAGGCATTTGTGGTATGCAAAATGAACCACGGAAAGAGAAGAAGGCAAGTCTCTGATATTTTAAGGATGTTTCAATGAGTATTCAAAATTGTAAAACAGAAAATTTAATAAAAATTACACACACACACACACACAGTGTGACATCATAGAGCTTTAAGTATCTGGTGCGAATGGCGCCCGAGTCATCCCCATGCCCCTGTTGTAAAAATAAGGACCATTTCTCCAGCTGCCCACAAGATGGTGCTCTGAGTACAAGTGAGGAGGAGTCGCTTAAGAGCAAAACCTGGTTTCTAGATGGGTTGGCGGTGTTGGCCTATTGTGATGAAGATGGTCTTGCAGCACCAGAAAGACCAGCACATTTATAATGGAATAAACTTGTGCATCAGAGCCCACCATCAAGTTGCACGAAGAGTTGCCCACAGTTGGCAGGTGCATATACAGAACCATAGAATTGTGGGCTTGGAAGGGACCCTGAGGATCATTTGGTCTGACCCCCTGCAATGCAGGAATAGGCAGCTATAGGGATCAAACCTGCAACCTTGGTGTTACCATCACCACGCTCTTACCAGCTGAGTGATATATAAAATATGTGCACCTAATTCAGGATCTCAGAGTTGAAGCCCGGTCAGAGTAGACACATTGAAGTTAACAGACAGGACTAACCGAGGTTCATGCATTTCAACATCTTAACTGGATACGACCCCCAACAATAAGCCTCAGAGATGTCATGTGTGGGTGTGACACTCAACGGCGCATCATGTTTTGTTTAACGACAGCAGCAGAACTCGTAATCCCTTTCTTTTTAAGATTTAGATAACCTGGTTAAGCTTTAGATGAGCTGTCAAGAGTCTTTAATTTCTCCCGGCTTTGGTCTGGTTCGAAGCTCTTTCTCTGCTCTTCATTATGCTGTGACTCCCTTCACCTGTTCCTGATTATATTGTATTTAGAACTGGTTTTTATTGCATTTTAATGTGTTGGGTTTTTTTATATTGTGATACACGTTGAGGGCTGCTTTTATGGCTGAAAGGCTGCATATAAATGACTTTATAAGTGAGCAAAAGCAATCAGTAAGATCCACATATACATTGATAGCTTATTTATTTTTTATTTAGGTGAGCTGCTGTTTGGAATCTCAGTGATGATGACCACCAACTGAGGTTGCTTTAGAAGAAGATTAGACAGGTTCATGTAGGATCTTTGCTTCTCCCAGTACACTGCTATTAGTTCACCTGTCTTCCCAAGTGATGTATAAAAATTTTCAGAGACACCCTTGATGGATTCTTGTGAGGAGTTGGAGATGGAGATTTAAGTGCTCCATGTTTCACAAGCATACAATAAGGTTGGTAGTACAATAGTTTCGTAAACAAGCATTTTGGTTTCCCTGAGAATGTCCCGGTCCTCAAACACTCTACACTGCAATCGGGAGAAAGCCGCACTCACAGAGCTCAGAGGAAAATCTCTTCTTGAGCTATGCCTCTGGAGAGGGTGGTTGTTTTTTCCCAATGCATGGAACCAGCTTCAGAGGAGAGATCTTATTTAGAATTCCAGCTGGGGGAAGAAAGTGTTAAAATGCCCCTTGATGTCTAAGAGACCCATATTGTTGTTGTTTAGTCGTGTCCGACTCTTCGTGACCCCATGGACCAGAGCACGCCAGGCACTCCTGTCTTCCACTGCCTCCCGCAGTTTGGTCAGACTCATGCTGGTAGCTTCGAGAACACTGTCCAACCATCTTGTCCTCTGTCGTCCCCTTCTCCTTGTGCCCTCCATCTTTCCCAGCATCAGGGTCTTTTCCAGGGAGTCTTCTCTTCTCATGAGGTGGCCAAAGTATTGGAGCCTCAGCTTCAGGATCTGTCCTTCCAATGAGCACTCAGGGCTGATTTCCTTAAGAATGGAGAGGTTTGGTCTTCTTGCAGTCCATGGGACTCTCAAGAGTCTCCTCCAGCACCATAATTCAAAAGCATCAATTCTTTGGCGATCAGCCTTCTTGATGGTCCCATATTACCTGCAAGAAACCGTCTTGCCCCTAGTTATACCACCAGTGCACATCTAGTCGAAATGCTGACCCATGCCAAATTTCCTGTTCCAGTCCCACCCCTATTAAGGTTGGCACTGTTCCATCGCCTTATGAAGGACCTGTGGAAAAGAAGCTCAAAACAGACCCAACCCATTTGTATAAAATTTGCTTCTGGGAATGCTCACGGAGAGATGGATCTTATCAGCCTTTGAATGTATTCCGCTAATCTACATTAATGATTGCCCTTGTCAGCCAAGAATCCGGTTAAGTTTTCAAGGGAAGGCAAACTCACTGCTGTTTACAACTCTCCCAGCCTCATTTGCAATGCTAAAAGGCAGCTGGGAAGGTAATTAAACGATCCGTCTTCCCTTTGTTGCGGGTGGGAGGTGTCAGGTATGAAAGAGGCGGAAGCTGGGCTGTTAATATTATCTCTTTGCCTTCATGAGATCCGGTCTAGAGGTGCGGCTACCACATTACTAGGTAGGCGTTAGAAGAAAAAATGCTCCCTTTCACTTATGGGGTATCCCGGAGCTCGTATAGAGTCCTTAAGTGGGTTCCCTATTGGTAGGAGAAAATAACAGAGGCCAACCAGAGTATATTGAGAAGCAAAGCGGCTAGTAAGCCTGATCTTTATTCAAGGAACTGTTGCAACAGGGTCCTCGCCACACACAAGAGGGAGGAGAACCCTGAACAATGGTGCACAAGCCCTTATGCAGACTTTTGAAATTGCCTACCCTGTAGCCCAAGACCACCCCCCAACATCATCCATCCATCACAGAAGGAGGCGGTCTACAGCAGAAATCCTGTCTGCCAGGATACCTGACAATGGTCACTGATTGCATTACCTGGGCAGTCTGGCCATTCTTTTGTGATGGTTAATGATTTAGTTCCTGAATCCAGGTCACAGGCTCACCTTATTCATACACAAATACGCCCTGAAGACAGAATTTGCAAGCAAATGACATTGGGAAGGCTTTCCCCATTTGCCTCCCTTTCTGCAGAGGAATATTTGAGGTCACTGGGAGAGTCAAAATGGCTTCAGGATTGCTCTCCTGTTCTATTTCAGACACATGGTTCATATAATTAGATATGTGTGCATATATGAATATTTATTCTACATTTGAGACCTTAACACAGGGTTCCACTAGCAACTCATTCACCCAGTCGATCCAAAAGGGGTTGCATTCGCCACCCAGGGCATCAGCTCTGACCCTATCTGCATATTACACTTAAAGCAGTATTATAGAATCGTGGAGTTGGCAGGGAACACAAGGGTCATCTAGTTCAACCCCCTGGAATGCAGGAATCTTTTGTCCAACGTTGGACTCGAACCCACGACCGTGAGATTAAGAGTCTTAGGCTGTATCTAAACTAGGCTGCAACCTGACAATTTGAGTCTGGGTGTCCTGGGTGGGAGGGATGGGTATTCCAGGAGAGTGATCTATACAGCATTTTAAAATATAATTGACTTATACGTTTGCCTTCCACGGCTGTCAGCTGCCATTCCAAGCCGGGGAGGTGGGGGCTGGCTGAGCAAAATTGATTCAGAGCCGAGGGTTGGGATATCGCTCTCTGCATAAACACTAGATAAGGTTCATTACCGCTTATCCTTTTTCGAAAGCCACCTAAGGGAATGAAAGTCTTTATTACATAAGCTGGTAGCTCGTTTTTCTTCCCTCCTGAACATTCGGCTCTGAAATGTCCTTTCTTTTATTTGTATTCCGGCAAAGAGCATTCACCACACCTGCTTTTTGTTAGAGGTGGTACCATGGGGGGCCAGGGTGGGTAAGGGCCCCTGCCCCTCAGAGAAGCCGCCTGCCCTCTATCTCCACCCCGTGGCTTGAAGGAAAAGCCCCTTTCCCATATAAACCATAACTGAATTGTAAACCATCATGGAGAAAAAGGCTATCCATGGCTACTAGCCACAATGGCTAGGTTCTCCTTCCACTGTCACAGGTGGTTTGTCTCTGAATTGCTGGGAATCACAAGTGGGCAGAGTCAATGGCGTAGGAAGGGGTGTGTGGTGGGTGCAGGCTGCCCCGGGTATCACTAGTTAGGGGGTGACAAAATGGCAAAAATCTGTGTTTATTATTTTTTTTTAATGGGCTCATGACACTTTATATCATTGCATTTTGTACGTTTTCCAATTCTAATTACACTCATTACAAAATAGCTCAAAATTTAAAAAAACATAGGTAAAGGTAAAGGGACCCCTGACCATTAGGTCCAGTCGTGGCTGACTTTGGGGTTGCGGCGCTCATCTCACTTTATTGGCCGAGGGAGCCGGCATACAGCTTCCAGGTCATGTGACCAGCATGACTAAGCCACTTCTGGCGAACCAGAGCAGCACATGGAAACACCGTTTACCTTCCCGCCAGAGTGATACCTATTTATCTACTTGCACTTTGACGTGCTTTCGAACTGGTAGGTTGGCAGGAGCAGGGACCAAGCAACGGGAGCTCACCCTGTCGTGGGGATTCGAACCGCTGACCTTCTGATAGGCAAGTCCCAGGCTCTGTGGTTTAACCCACAGCGCCACCTGCGTCCCTAAAAACAAACAAACAAACAAACAAACAAACATAGAAAGGTAGAAAACTTCTCATTACATGATAACCCTGCTAGTGATGGCTTACGATAATCTTTCAGATATCGTATAAATTTACTCCAGTCCTTTTGGAATACTTGATCATGCTGGTTTCAGATTTTTCCTGTCAGCTTTGCCAGTTCTGTAAACTCCATCCTCTTCATCTGCCACTCTTCTTTCGTTGGTACGGCAATGTTGCTTTTGAACTCGAGTCCTGCTTCTGAGTTTCCCTAGGCATCTGGCTGGCCACTGTGAGAACAGGATGCTGGACCAGTTGGGCCACTGGCCTGGTCCACCTGTCTCTTCCTACATTATTATGCAGCCACTTCCCCCTCTGGCCTAGGCTGTCATGGCCTAGGCACTCTATGGATTCCAGTCACGCAATGAGACCAGGAAGCGGTGGCATCAATCTTCTTGCAATAGCAGCTGCTGTTGACAGCCGCCGTTTGACAACATGCGTTGCCATGAATTTTTTATTCCACCTCTCCCCCCTCTTCTAGAAAAAAACACAAACCTATATTTCACTGGAGTGGAAGAAGAAACTCTGAGGTGAATCATGTCAACGTTACATTTCACCTTCAAGAACGAAGGTGCAGAGCCGAGGTTGAATCCCTGCCATCAGATCTGATCTGTCCAAGATGGGTATTGCTCAGGCTGGATGAGAATCAATATCAGGCTGGCGTGGGAGGCAATAACAGGTCTTTTAGTCTAGCACAGAGGCAGCAAAACTTTTTCCAGCCCCAGGACTATGCTCCTTTTGTGGGCAACGTTTTGTGGGGGCAGAGGAACACAGGCAAGTTTGACTTTTGTACAGTAGGCTAAAAAGGACCCCTAACCATTAGGTCCAGTTGTGGCCGACTCTAGGGTTGCAATGCTCATCTCGCTTTATTGGCCGAGGGAGCCGGCGTACAGCTTCTGGGTCACGTGGCCAGCATGACTAAGCCACTTCTGGTGAACCAGAGCAGTGCACAGAAACGCCGTTTACCTTCCCGCCAGAGCGGTACCTATTTATCTACTTGCACTTTGATGTGCTTTTGAACAGCTAGGTTGGCAGGAGCAGGGACCGAGCAATGGCAGCTAGTTTCTACAAATACAGTGGTACCTCAGGTTAAGAACTTAATTCGTTCTGGAGGTCCGTTCTTAACCTGAAACTGTTCTTAACCTGAGGTACCACTTTAGCTAATGGGGCCTCCTGCCGCTGCCACGCCGCCGGAGCACGATTTCTGTTCCCGTCCTGAACAAAGTTCTTAACCTGAAGTACTATTTCTGGGTTAGCGGAGTCTGTAACCTGAAGGGTCTGTAACCTGAAGCATCTGTAACCCAAGGTACCACTGTACTCGCAACATACCTTCTCTATTCTCCACCCAGGCAGGCAAGCAGCACTCCTCAGAGTTGAAGGAAACCTTCTGGTCAGTCAAAAAGCACCCTCTGAATTTTGCAATGCTTTTCTGAAACCAAAGGATGTGTACAAAGATGCGTATATTAGTGCATACAGAAAATACATCTGAAGGCAAACGGTGTGTAAGAATGCCTTCTACTAGGGTTCAAATAGCTTCGGGGAAATGCAAACAGTGCAGATTGTCACAAAGGTGCCATGCCAACCCCCCACTCTCTGCTGAGCTGCAGCAAGATTCCAGGGGATTTCCAGGTGCTCACCCAGGATCTGCACTGAAAACTGCCATAGCTAATAATAATAATAATAATAATAATAATAATAATAATTTATTATTTATACCCCGCCCATCTGGCTGGGCTTCCCCAGCCACTCTGGGCGGCTTCCAACAAAATATTAAAATACTGTAATACATCAAACATTAAAAGCTTCCCTAAACAGGGCTGCATTCAGCTAAGAAATATGATTTATTCACATTTTTACGACTGTATCTAGATGAAGAGAATACAAATTGTTAAGTTGTGGGTTGACATAGCAGACGACACAGCGATTTCTCCAAAGCAGCTCTTTATTTTGTAAGCTGGAACAGAACTAAACTGAGGAGCTCAGTCAGCCTGCTTATATAGAGCTACAGAACAATTGTAACTGTTGCAACGTTCTAAAACTATCCAATCAATGAATGTCACTTTTCGATCCTTCATTTGCATACAAAACTATCCAATCACTGAACGTCACTTTTCGATCCTTCATTTGCATAACTATCTACAGTATCCCCATGCTGGCCCAGGGTGAGAACTTCAGTACATAACACAAATCTTACAGCATGGTCATCTCAAGAGGTACTTGTTCCCCACGGCAGTGCAGCCCTGGAGTCCAGCCTGCTAGAAGATGGATCTCTCTTTGCTATCCCCCTTCTTATTCCCAGCACACCTCTCTCTCACACCCCATAACCCTGGCAACCTCTGTCTGCCCAGGCCCAAGGATTCCTCTTAGACTGGCCATCAATACTTTTTGTCAACGGCTTGGCCAGGGCCGGATTTAGGTTTGATGAGTCCCTAAGCTACTGAAAGTAATGGGGCCCTTTATATGTCCAGCTGTCCTTTGTCAACAAATTGTCCTTGTGTTGAATATATGGTATGCTATATGGTAAGGGACACAGGTGGCGCTGTGGGTTAAACCACAGAGCCTAGGACTTGCTGATCATAAGGTCAGCGGTTTGAATCCCTACGACGGAGTGAGCTCCCATTGCTCGGTCCCTACTCCTGCCCACCTAGCAGCTCGAAAGCACGTCAAAGTGCAAGTAGATAAATAGGTACCGCTCCAGCGGGAAGGTAAACGGCGTTTCCGTGCGCTGCTCTGGTTCGCCAGAAGCAGCTTAGTCATGCTGGCCACATGACCTGGAAGCTGTCTGCGGACAAACGCCGGCTCCCTCGGCCCATAGAGCGAGATGAGCGCCGCAACCCCAGAGTTGGTCACAACTGGACCTAATGGTCAGGGGTACCTTTACCTTTATATGGTAATTTATGGACCTAATAGGTATCTAAAGCCATTTGCACATGCAGAATGTAGGAACCCTAAATACAGAAATGAGCAAACCAACGATATTTTAGGGAGCAGGCTAACAGGTGGGGGCCATTACTTCCATCCTAGGAGCCTACACAACACAAAACACTGTTGCTGTATGTAGGTTTTATTTTATTTGTTTTTTAATTTATATTTTGGAAATGTACATCCAGTTTTTTTCCTTTAATTTTTTTGGGGCCCCCAAGAGAGTGGGGCCCAAAGCTATAGCTCGTTTAGCTTATACGTAAATCCAGCACTGGGCTTGGCTTATCTGCAGCTAGCTGTGTGGAGCTACTTGGGCTTGTGATCCGAAACTGAACGCAGCAACAGTGCTTGACTTGCTTTTAATTAACCAAACTTTTTTCTTACTTCATGAAATTTATGAGCTTTCTCAAAGTTTAGCTCTTTACTGAATATAGAGATTATGGCGAGTTTGGCCCTCCCGGAAAACCGTAACATTGTATGAGGGGGAATGGATATGAAGATCTGCACAATTTTTCTTGTGAAACTCAAAATAATAATAATAACGATAAACTCAGTTCTGTGCACAAGAGGGGTGCACTTGGACGTAATATATTCATCCATTCCTAGCTGGTGTGGTGTAGAGGTTAGAGAGTCAGACTAGGACCCAGGAGACCAGGGTTCAAAAACCTCACTCAGCCATGAAGCTCACCTAGGGCCAGTCACTGACTCTTAGCCTGGCCTACCTCACAGGGTTGTTGTGAGGATTAAAAGATGAAGGGGAGCACCCTGTACCCCACCTTTTGCTCCCTGAAGAAAAAGGTGAGTTATAAATGCAATACAAAAAGGTAAGGTAAAGGGACCCCTGACCATTAGGTCCAGTCGTGGCCGACTCTGGGGTTGCGGCGCTCATCTCACTTTACTGGCCGAGGGAGCCGAGGTACAGCTTCCGGGTCATGTGGCCAGCATGGCTAAGTCGCTTCTGGCAAACCAGAGCAGCACACGGAAACGCCATTTACCTTCCCGCCGGAGCAGTACCTATTTATCTACTTGCACTTTGACGTGCTTTTGAACTGCTAGGTTGGCAGGAGCTGGGACCGAGCAACGGGAGCTCACCCCGTCGCGGGGATTCAAACCGCCAACCTTCTGATCGGCAAGTCCTAGGCTCTGTGGTTTAACCCACAGCGCCACCCGCCTCCCAATGCAATACATAAAACACAATAAATAGTCTGGAGGGCACTGGGTTTGAAAAGGTTGGACAACAGTGTTTAATACAGGACGAGATAATTTCCTGGGAACATGGTGACCTTAAAGAGCTCATCTTTGCCACTTCCCTTCAACAGCTTTAGGTTTGCCTGGTGTGGGTTGCTGTTATTTTTAAGATCACCTTCTCACTTAAATCATCCTCTTCCAAGTCACAGCTGCTCTCTCTTTCTCTGTGTGAAAAAATAGAATAGTGAAAATAAAATTAGATCTGGCCGCTGACAACTTTTTTAAAAAAGAAAGAATGCCAGCATCACATACTTTGAGTGTAGGAGGTGCGAAAGGAAGGCATGAGAGCAGACAAGTCTGTGTTTGGGATTGTCTGGGAGAAGAAGGGAATTAGAAAGCGTGATGACTTTAAGAAATATGGGTGGTGCCAAAGTCTTGGGCAGTGACTGGCTGAGCTGCTGTGACATCACAAGAAGACAAGGAAATATATATTCTATTTTACAATTTAGAATATTCATTTATACAACCGTAAAATATCAATGACTTCCATGAAGGCAGCCATGTATTACGGTATTTTAATATTTTGTTGGAAGCCGCCCAGAGTGGCTGGGGAAGCCTAGCCAGATGGGTGGGGTATAAATAAGAAATTATTATTATTATTATTATTCTCTTTCCATGGTTCATTTTACATAGTATAAATTTCTGCATATTTTATAGAATCTAAACCATTCAATATTACATTATTACATCTATAAAACTTATTTACACTGTTGAAATAAAATAAATAAATAAAATAATAATAATAATAATAATAATAATAATAATAATAATAATAATAATTTATACCCCACCCATCTAGCTGGGTTTCCCAAGCCACTCTGGGTGGCTCCCAACAGAATATTAAAAACACAATAGAGCATTACACATTAAAAACTTCCCTAAACAGGGCTGCCTTCAGATGTCTTCTAAAAGTCAGATAGTTGTTTATTTCCTTGACATCTGATGGGAGGGTGTTCCACAGGACGGGTGCCACTACCGAGAAGGCCCTCTGCCTGGTTCCCTGTAACCTCACTTCTCACAGTGAGGGAACCGCCAGAAGGCCCTTGGAGCAGGACCTCAGTGTCCGGGTTGGACGGTGGGGGGGGGGGAAGAGACGCATTATCTTAATGCTGCTAACATTTTCAAGTGTACACAATTCCCCCCCATATATTCAACCAACATTTTCCAATAATCTTCAAACAAATGTTTTTCTTGTTCTCTTATTCTGTATGTTATCCGCAAGCTGCACATATTCCAATCAGTTTAAGTTGCCATTCTTCTTTGGTTGGGACCTCATATTCCACCTCTAGTCCTATGAGTCCTTTGTTCATTTGGGGTTATGGCAGAGTGAACAATGCAGCTATCCCCTGGAGATGAAAGCCACACGCACACATGCAACCACAAACACTTTAATCCTCAAATACGGGCGGCAGAGAACAAGTGTATCCCGAAGGAACATTTTGTGCGGTCTATTTCCTGTTTATCACGCTAAGGATGCCATATGGGGTTTATTCTGTCATTCTGGACTATATTAAACACGGCAGCTGTGGCTAAAACTCACTTGAAAAATTCCCCTTGGAGGTCTGCCAACCAGATCATAGAATCAGAGTTGGAAGGGATACCAAGGGTCATCTAGTCCAACCCCTACAATGCAGGAACCCTGCCCACCTTGAACCACCAACCTTCTTGTTCACAACCAGATGTACGGACCCATTGCACCACAGGACTGCCTTGCTGCCTTCTGCTTCCAACAGTTTGGAAAACCAGGAGGCCGTCTGTCAGACGAAAAGTGGGTGGTGATGTCGCCTGAAGGTTTTGGAAGCCGTGGCTTCAAAGACCGACCGTGAGTCGTACACCTGTGAGCTCCATCCTTGTCATACCTGACCCGTAGTCCAGTGGTGGAGCATTTGTTGTACATACAGAAGGTCTCAGGATCAATCTTCAAGCAGAAGATCCCTGCTTGAAACCCTGGAGAGCTGTTGCCAGCCAGTGTAGACGATACAGAGCTCGATTACTGAGCTCAATCCTGACTCTGGCTCAGCCCTTGGTCCCGCAAGCAAGGTGACAAGGTGTATTAATGGCGACCATGGTTTGCACCTCAAAGAGTGCCAGGCTTCAGGGAAACGGCGTCCTCCCTCCCTCGGGCCGTGGATAAGCAGAACAAAGCAAAAATAGTCTCTTACCACTTAGAGATTTTAATGATCACAGCGAAAAAACAAAGCGTCCATTCTCGGAGTAAAGGTGCTCCCAATTAAGGTTTTCTCCCCCACTTGATTCACCCTTGCCTCTTCCTTTCTTGCAACTTGATCTTGCAACCACTGTGCCTTCTGTGCAGCTACCTTATCTAATCTCTGTGACCTTGGACTGATCGGCTGGACACTTTCCAGTGAACCAGAGTCTTTCCCAGTTCTTCTTCTCCTAGCTGTTCACCACCCTGTTCTTCCCAGCTTCTGCCTTCTGAACTATGTCCCTCTGCGAACCACTGTTCCAAATCTATACTGTCCAACTGCTCCTGATCAGGATCATCTGTGCAGCCCTCCTCAGAGGGACCATGAAAGCCCCTCCATATATTTCCTTGTTCTCTTCACACAAGTCTGGCAGGAACACTTCCCACGCTCCCAGAAAAAGTGTCTTTTTACTCTCTCCTCTAAAGGTGCCTCCTGGCAGGTTTGCAAGCTGCATTCCCCCCCAAAAAACTTGGCAATCTCCACCGCCATAACTTGACGCTGGAGGGGAAACAACATCGAGATGCAAGACAAAGGCGAAAAATGGAGCAAGATTCTGCAGGCATGGTGGTATCCAAGACTCCATTAGCGCCCCATTCCCTGGACACATTTCCTTCACCCCACTGTCAGCTCAACATCCTTGTTTTGTTTTGTACACTAGGCTACTTTCTGCATTCACTCACACATGGCAATAGTTCCCTATCAGAGCACCTGCTTTGCATGCAGAAGGTTCCCAGGTTCAATCTCTAGTTAGGAGTGCAGAAGACCTCTGGTCTGAAACCCTGGAGAGCTGCTGCCAGTCAGTGCAGGCACTATGGAGCTAGGTGGACTAACAGTCTGAGCCTGGAGAAGGGACCTTCCTATTTTCCTTTGAGAAGGGCCATACTTGCATGGCAGGGGATCTGTTTTGCATGCAGAAGGTCCCAGGCTCAATCCCCAAAAATCTCCAGGCAGGACTGGAAATGTCCCTTGCCTGAAACCATGGAGAACTGCTGCCAGTCAGTGTGGAGAATACCAAGCTAGTTGGACAGCTTCTGTGCTGCCAAATACAGCAGTTCTTTCCAAGGATGTCAGGACGAAAGGAATGAGGAGGTGGAAGGGGAACCAAAACAGTTTTATTAACAAATAAACAGCAGGCATGCAAAGCATAAAATAAAACATACCCGACAGGGGCTACACAACGTCCCCTTCAGGTGCCCGGAGCCCCAGGTAAAGCAGCAGGAGAAAGACCCTGACCGTCAGTCTCCTAGCATCAGGTCTTTTGATCTGGGTAGAAGCTCCCTGGGCCTCTCCCACCTATGGCTTTTATAGCCTGCCTTGATATAATCAAGTGCACCAGGCATTACTCATGATTAGCCCAGGACCCTGAGATGGAGTTAATACAGAGCGGCTGAGAGTCTCCCACTACCTGCAGCCGGGCATCCAGCTAGCACTTGCAACACAGAAGAACCCAAGAAACTCCTGACAGGTGTGTGAAACACAAGAATCCAGCAGCCCTCAAACTGGGGGTGTTAAAGGGAAAGGGACATGCCCCCTAACTCCTCGAAATACAATTGTCTTCCGCATTTCCACTATAGCTTCCTATGTCCCTGTGTTCATTCCTCCCTCCTCCTCCAACCCAGTCAAGCCAGAATTATTATCAGAGTTCAGGGACACATTCCAGCCAGGCAAAAACACTCAATTCTATCTTATAATCAATTTCATTTGGATATCTATTTGGACACCCACCTGGCACCCAGTTCATTTTGCCACAGCCTGATGATGACTTGGTAACAGAGACTTGGTAACTCTTTCATTGATGGCACCATTGCTGTGGAATGCCCACCCAGCTGAAATGCAAAAAGCCTCATCAGTATTGGCATTCCACCGGCCTTTAAAGACACATCTGCTTATCTCCTTCTCTCCTGACTTGAATCTTTAGCTGTGATTCTAGCATTGCAGGGAGTTGAACTCGATTTGGTCCCTCCCAGCTCAGCCATTCCACTATTCTGTCTCCTGCTTTGTTTGTTAACTGTTACACTGTTTTTTAATGGGCATGTTTTAATTATGGAAGTTGTAAAGTAGTTTATTTTACTAGATATTTTATTTACGGGTAGCTGTATTTTCAGAACTGATTTTATCCTTGATAGTTGGCTTTTATTTGTTTGTGAACTGCTGTGATATTTCTTCTTGACATGAAAGGCAGCAAATAAATTCTAACAGTAGTAATAGTAATAATAATAATAATAGTTTAAATTTGGATTATTCTTACTGTTAATGCAAGTTGATGTTAAGGCAAACATAACTGACCAGTTATGCAAGTGCATTTTGTAATTTTATAAGCTGTGTGACTTGGTTGCTCAGCTCAGTCTTTTTATATGATCTTTTATGTGCTGTGGTCTTTTAGGTCTTGTAACTTCGTTGTTATTTTTATTGATTACAGTCTAGTAATGATTTGTTGCAATTGTCGAGGTTGAATTTCTGTTTCTTATTTGCTGGTATTTTGAGAGTTAATGTTCTTGTGCAATATTATATTCGAAATGAATTGTTGAATGTTGCTTTATTTGATGTGAGTTTATTTTAAAGCCACGTGACTTATTTGCTTTGGATTGGATTGTTATCAGATGTGTGACCTTTGTTTGTATATTTTGCGGCTTCAACGGCTCGTACGCTGCCTTGTGTGCAGCAACATGGAAAGGCAGCGTGCAAATTAAATGTGAAATGAAAAGCAAATGCTGGTCTATTTATTTTCTTTCTGCAATAGGTATACTTGAGTTCATAATGGCCTGGTTTGATGGCACTGTGTTTAGTAAGTGGTGCTGACTGGGGAGGGGTGTGGGGGTTGAGGAGCAGCTCTTGCCAATGATTGGCTAATGTCGGGGGAGAGCGAGAGAGTCAATGAAACTGCCTGCAAACCCTGAAGCACTGCACAGCGATCGGAGCCGGCTAACAGCGAGGAAGCATCTGATGTAGACTAAAGCCAGGGAGATGCAGCACCCTCCCATTAAACTCAGGATCTGCCCTTCCGCGCTCACCGCTGTGCATCCCTGGGATCCTTGAACAAAGCAAAGAATCTGGTCTGCTGATGTTTCTGGGGGATTTTGGAAAGAAAGAAAAAACTTTGGCAGAGAGAAATTCTGCCTTCCAGAACTGCAGGAGAGAGAGAGAGAAGGAGGAGGAATGATTCGAAGTCCAAAGATTGATTCTCGCAAATGTGACTGCTAGATCGCTCCTTCTGAAGAGGCTGTGTGGAAGGTGATTTGAGCATCATGGGTTGTCCCAGAACAGGGCAGGGACTCCTGTAGAACGAGACATCCCAGCGGAAAGCATGCCTGCAACAACCCACATTCAAGTGTGTGGCTTCTCCCTCTCTTCCCAAACTTCCAGCTAGAGCATCTCTGCTGGAACAGAAGATCTGGACAAAGCCCAGGGCAAAGATCAACTTCTGTGGGAAGGAAGTTGGGGGACAACCAGACATTGGAAACGTCCACCAGGAATCTTGGTAGGTCTTCTCCACCCCATTCCATTTAATGACCAATTGCGTAGAAGTGCAGCATTGCTGGATCAAACCCAAAGCCCATCAAATCCAGCAGAGGTCAGCCAGATCCTGCCCAGAAGCCTAAACAGATTCTTTTGAGAAGCCTACATTAGCAACAACTTTCTCTGTCCTGAAGGCATTCCGGGGTAGAAAAGAGCAGGGGGATTTTTTGAAAAGAGAGATTTTTCGGTGGCTGGAAGCCCTGTTTGATTCCTTCAATAATGTCTGATCAGGAGATGGATGACTATGACATGGACAGCCTGTCTGACACATCGCGGATGATCAAGGGACTTCCACCTTACAACATGGATGATCAACTGCTGCCCATGGAGCGCCGGAGCACCTGCGGCTGCTGGGCCTGGACATGCCTGGTGGCAGCAATGAACTCTTTGGCCTTCCTCTTGAACTTCCTCTTGATGGCCGCCATCTTTGCCATCGTGCTCCTGCCCACCATTGTGGTGGTCTACTTTGGGTTCCAGTGCCATTCCCGGGTAAGTGACATGCAGCTTGCAGACGCATCTGGTTAGGAAGCCCAATCCCTCACCTTGCTTCAGAGGGTTAGGCAATGTGGTGCTCCCCTGCCCCATATAGCTGGACTAGGGATGCATGTGGCACTGTGGTCTAAACCACTGAGCCTTTGGGGTCTGCCGATCAGAAGGTCAGCGGTTCAAATCCCCGCAACGGGTTGAGCTCCCATTGCTCTGTCCCAGCTCCTGCCAACATAGTAGTTTGAAAGCATGCCAGTGCAAGTAGATAAATAGGTACTGCTGTGGCAGGAAGGTAAGTGGCATTTGCACGTGCTCTGGTTTCCGTCACGGTGTTCTGTTGCACCAGAAGCGGTTTAGTCATGCTGGCCACATAACCTGGAAAGCTGTCTGTGGACAAATGCTGGCTCCCTTGGCCTGAAAGCAAGATGAGCACTGCAACCCCATAGTCGACTTTGACTGGACTTAACTGTCCAGGGGTTCTTTATCTTTTATAGCTGGACTACAACTCCCATCATCCCATACCATGGGCTCTGCCATTTGGGGCTGATGGGAGTTGTAATCTGAGAGGCACAGATTTCCCACCCCTGGCCAACTGTTCTTAGAATGGCTGATAAGATCATAGAGTTCTCAAAGCATTTTTTCCTAGGGTGGCATTTTCCTGCATTCACTTTACCCATACATTTATAAAAGGATGGAAGAGTTGGGCAGGACATGATTACTAAATGCTGAAAGATGTCCCCTCTGCACACTCCCAGATGCCCCATAGTCCATGTTATTCTTTCACGTGTTCCCAGGATGAGTCTTTGCATTCAAACAAAGAGGCTCCAGAGATAGTGGGAGGCCACACACCTTACTCCTCAAAGCGACAGGGAGTTCCAACAGCAACTTGGCCCCACCAGAGGTTCATGGACTACAAATCCCATCACCCTCAACTCACTGGCTATGGTGGTTAGAACAGATGGAAGCTGTAGTCCATTAACATAATGGTGGGGGAAAGGACCACCTCTTTCCGTATGAACCTACCCAGACCCTGAGATCATCTTCTGAGGTCCTTCTGCATGTGCCTCCTCGAGAGGTCCAGAGGGTGGCAACACGAGAACGGGGCCTTTTCTGCAGTGGCTCCCCATCTGTGGAATGCTCTCCTCAGGGAAGTTCACCTGGTGCCTTCATTATACACCTTTAGGCACCAGGCAAAAATGTTCCTCTTTAACCAGGCCTTTGGTTGATCCGATTTACATCCTATGCCCTTTAAAAATGTGTTTTTTTGGGGGGGGCCGGTATTGAGTTGCTGTTTTTATTTTTATTAGGTATTTTGTGGTTTTATATCTTGAATTTATTCTGTGAACCGCTCTGAGACCCCCGGGTATAGGGCAGTATAATGATGATGATGATGGTTTCATTTTCCTTGTATTGGCAGGTTATGGTGGGTCTTGTATAAAAAAATTAATATCTTCTGTAAAACTTTTTTTGTGCTTTCAGTTTAGCATGACGCTGTTTTAGTTTAGGAAGAACATGTTGGGTAATGGGAGACATCATAGAGACATATCGATCATAGAGAAGGCAGCGTTGATGGAATTGGCCTCCTCCCTTGCCTAAAACATGCTCGGAGGCAGTGCTTCTTAAAACAGGTGTTGGGAACTTCAGGCCTGGGGAGGTCAAGTGTGGCCCTCCAGGCCTCTCCAGCTGGCCCCTGGAATGCTCCCCAAGCCACACACCCCAGCAGCCCTGCCAGGCTGGACTCTGATAAAGTCTCCTGCCTGCCTGGATGGAGACTAGAGAGGGGTGTGTTAGTGCATGCTGAAATGGCAAAGATAAAAGTTATATTTGTGCCTCTGCCCACTTTTGCCCTTGGCCCTGCCCACCACTGCCATGTGGCCCTTGGAAATCTTCCAGAAGGGAATGTGGTCATCCAACCTCTGCTTCAAAATGTCCCTTCAAAGAAGGAGAGTCCCTCACCTTCCAAGCTATCCCCTTCCACTGGGATGGGATAGCTCAGAAGACAGCTCTTGCTTTCAGAAATTTTCTCCTAATATTTAGTTGGAATCTCCTTTCCTGTTACTTGAAATCCATTGGTTTGGTTCCTACTCTCTGGAGCAGTAGAAAACAAGCTTGCTCCACACGGCAGCCCTTTAGATACTTGAAGATGGCTATCATATCACCTCTCAGTCTTCTCCTCTCCAGGCTAAACATAACCAACTCCTTCAACCCTTCCTCATATGGCTTGGTTTCCAGTGTGTCGAATTTCATTGTGTTAACATATCATTATATGTGTCATTTTGTATGTTTATGCTGTAAACCACCCTGTGATTTTTGGATGAAGGGCCGTATATGAATTTAATAAATAATGATAATAATAAATAATATAGAAAACATTGGCTGGGGGCCAATGTGGGCTGGCAGGGCAGAGTGCAGGGAGCCCAAACAGTGGGTGGAGCTGGAGCCAATGATTGGCTGAGTCAGAGCCACTAATATGCAGAGGCAACTCATTCTAGTTCTTCATCTGCTCAAGGCAACATTGAAACTAAGGAGGTCAAACACCACCCTCTTGGTCTGGATGCAAGTAAGAAGGCGAGCAAATGGGGGCTGGCCAAGGACAGACTGAGGTTGGTGGATCAGTTAACCATACTAAGGGGCCAGTCTCCATTGGAAACCGATGGGCTTACGAAGTAGCTTTCATGGTCAGAGCTCTGGAAAAAAGCCAAGACCACTCCAAATTTTCAGCACCAGCTAGCAATGGACAGCGCCAATTTGCCAGTACCTTTCTCAGGATGTGGCTTTGACATTTCTCACTCTGTGGCTTCACACTCTTCTGTTCTAGCAGTTGCAGAAACCTGGCTGGACTAAAGCTCTGGCTTAGATGGGGTGTGAGAAGCTGGAACTTGGCCAAGAAGAAGGGTGTGTGCACTCACGCACAAAAATTTGGCTCCGTTCTCATTTTAAAGCCACTAAATGCAGTTGAACTTTCACAAGGACTTTTTGTTTTATTAATTGCAAACTGATGCAAAAATCTGATGAACTAATTTAAGGCTGGGGAAATGAGAAACGGAAATGGATAGACTGGTCCGTTCTTATGCTGATTGTGGTGATTCATGCCACTGAAATAATCAGGGCTCAGGAAAGCATTAGTAAACACACCAAATCAGTGCCGTCCTATGCATGTTAATTCGGAAGTAAATTCCCACTGGGCTTAATATTTAATAACAACAACAACAACAACAACAACAACAACAACAATGTATTATTTATACCCCACCCATCTGGCTGGGTTTCCCCAGCCACTCTGGGCAACTCCCAACAGAATATTAAAAACACGATAAAACATCAAACATTCAAAACTTCCCTAAACAGGGCTGCCTTCAGATGTCTTCTAAAAGTCAGAAAGTTGTATATTTCCTTGACATCTGGTGGGAGGGCGTTCCACAGGGCGGGTGCCACTACCGAGAAGGCCCTCTGCCTGGTTCCCTGTAACCCCGCTTCTCACAGTGAGGGAACTGCCAGAAGGCCCTTGGAGCAGGACCTCAGTGTCCGGGCTGAACAATGGCAGTGGAGACGCTCCTTCAGGTGTAGATCAGGCCAAAGGCCCATTGAGTTCAGCACACTCTTCTTGCAGTGGCCAAGCGGATGCCTCTGGGAAGCCCATAAGCAGGCCTCGAGCACAACGGCAACTCTCCCCTTCTGCAATTTCCATCAACTGGAATTCAGAAGGGTTACTGCCTCCAACCATGAAGCAAGTGCATAGCCATCAACTCCCAACCTCATGCTTGCTGGGTCAGGTGAGAGTTGTAGTTCAACAATATCCCAAGGGCCAAAGTGTCCCTACTCCTGCTGCAGATTTAAGAAAAGCAAGCCTGAAAGTCGGAGCCAGGAGATGTGGGGAGGAATGCAAATTATTATGCATTCTTAGAAAAAAAAGAACCCCCATGAAAATAGCTTTGCAGTAATTACCAAACCTCTGTGACAATCTGGATAAATACAGTAAAGTCTCGGCTGACAGAGGATCCTTCCCAGCGCTGATTACTCACCGCAGTTTTTTATTTTATTGTCACAATATTTCTCTCCATTTCCTCGCCACCCTCGATTCCCTCCCCGCTTCTGCCAACAGCTCTCCTGCTCTCCTGCTTTTGTCTGCGCTTGCCTTCACGCAGGCTGAAATCTCTTTAATTTCATTTTAATTAAGGCTGCTCCCTGCTAGATGCGGCCTCTGCAATTCGTCTATTCAATTAAACAGAGAAAGGAAGAGTGTGTGTGTTTGGGGGGGGGGGCGGTATCCGGCCACTGGCAGCAACCGCAGAAACAGAATCCACCCTACAGCCGCGGATCCCAGAGCGCTGCGCGGGCTTCCTTCCCAGCCTCCGCTGGACAACCTGCAATTTATTCAAATTGACAAACTAATTTCGTTCTCATTAGGTATTCCGCACATGGGCTGTGCATGGATGCACCGCTCTCTGATTCTTCTGTTAAGGGGAGAGCTGAGAATATTTGGCTTCGTTTCTCCCTTCATCATTCTGCCTTGGGGCTGCTGAGGAGCTTGCACTTGCCGACTCAAGTTTTGATAGTTCTCAGATTCCCCACCCCTTGTACAACAGTTGCAGGGGGAGCAAATGTGGCCCTCCAATTTATTTCTCTCTCTCTGGCCCCTGGGATTCTCCCCCAGGCCCCTCCCTTCTCTCTAGGCCTTTTGGCAGTTCCCTCACTGCGAGAAGTGAGGATACAGGGAACCAGGCAGAGGGCCTTCTTGGCAGTGGCCCCCAAGCTTTGGAATGCCCTCCCATCTGATGTCAAAGCGATAAATGTTATAAGACCTTCCACTGAAATCTCAAGGCAGCCCTGTATCGGAAAGCTTTTAATGTGTGGTGCTCTGTTGTGTTTGTGTATATTCTGTTGGAAGCCACCCAGGGTGGCTGACGCAACCCAGTGTCAAGGACTGTGCTGAGGAGAGCTGCACTGAGGAGGAATGGGGGGTGCCTCCCCCTCCCCCTGCTCCTGATCAGGATCCTGAATCTTCCCAGGAGCAGGAGGACAGTATAGATTTGGAACAGCGGTTTGCCGAGGGACATAGTTCAGAAGGCAGAAGCTGGGAAGTACTGGACGGGGAACTGCTAGGAGGAGGAGAACTGGGAGAGAGAGGGTTAACAGATTCACTGTCTCTGGAAAGTATTCATCTGCTCAGCCCAAGGTCAAGAAGGGCAGATAAGGTGGCAGCGCAGAAAGCACAGTGGTTGCGAGATCGGGTTACAAGACGCGGTAGTGATGTGGGTGACTAGGGAGGAAGTGGGTGTAGCCCTTAATTGGGAGCACCTTCATTCCAAGGAATGGATTCTTTGTTCTCTCACTTTGATCATTAAAGTTTCTAACTGGTAAGAAGACTCCTTCCTCTTTGTTCTGCTTATCTACTGCCAAAGGGGATGGGGAGGAAGCCTATTCCCTGAAGCCTGACACCCAGTCAGATGGACTGGGTACAAAAAACTTATTATTATTATTATTATTAGCCACGCCCTTCACTGACTCTGGAAGGTCTCTGTTCAGCTTTCCCCTCCTTCAGGTGCCCTTTGCAGAGTGACTGTGCTGGCAAAACTGGGATCCTCTTCCAGCCTCTCACCCACCCACAAATCCTCAAGCCTCTGGAGCTGCCCTCAGCTCTTCAATGATTAAAGACTTCCTTTCTCCTTTTATCTTTTCGGTTACTCTTCAACTGATTTAAGAGCGTCTGCGCTGAAGCAGCTTCGAGGCACTAACTTACCGTAAATAAAGTGCACGAACGAAGGCGTTCAAATGGCCTCGGTGTGCGGCTTTGTTTCGTGAACAAACCCTGGGATCAAGGGGGGCGTATAAGGCAAAGCCATTTGTGTGGCCCCGTACAGCTCGAAAAGCAGGCTCTCCTACAATTTGTTGATCGGGAGATTAATTGCGCATTGATTGCTGCTGCTGCTGATCCAGCCCTCGCCTGGGAGACGGTTGTGGTTGTTTGCTTGAGATGGCTTTGCCATCATCAAGGAGGCAGCTTGCTCAATTGGGCATCCAAGAGAGTCGCTGGCTAATAAAATGAACAAATGAGATGGGTTTTGCGGCAATCAGTCCCTGCGGAGAAGGGGCTGCATGCGTTGCTTGTTTTCCACGCGAGTGGAAATTTCCTTACCTTAACCAAACCAGCCATTTCTGATTATACACAGGGTTTAAAAAGGGAGATCTCTATTTCCCTAATTCAGTTCCATTGGAACATAAGAATCTGCCTTATTCTGAGTTGGTCTATCTAGCTCAGTATTGCCATCTTCAAATATGGGACACTCCCAGCCATACCTGGAGAGGCCGGGGATTGAACCTGCAACCTTCTACATGCAAAGCAGATGCTCTGTCACTGAGCTACGGCCCTTCCCTGAAGATATAGGAACATAGGAAGCTGTCATATACTGCAGTATCTCAGACCCTCCGTGTTCCTATTTTCCAGGAACAGTCCTGGATTTACAGAAGCCATCCCAGTTTCTGATTTGATCCCGGAATGTCCCACTTTTCCTTAGGACGTCCCTATTTGCATGGAGCCAAGGAGATAAGCATAGCTGTCAACGTTTCCCCTTTTTTAAGGGAAATTCCCTTATTCCGAATAGGATAACTCACAAGAAAAGGGAAAAGTTGACAGCTATGGAGATAAGTAACTATACAACCTTTAGGAGACATCTGAAGGCAGCCCTGAATAGTTTCATTAGGTTTTTATATGTGTTGGAAGCCATCCAGAATGGCTGTGGCAATCCAGTCAGATAGGCAGGGAATAATAATAATAATAATAATAATAAAGGGTAAAGGTACCCCTGCCCGTACGGGCCAGTCTTGTCAGACTCTAGGGTTGTGCGCCCATCTCACTCAAGAGGCCGGGAGCCAGCGCTGTCCGAAGACACTTCTGGGTCACGTGGCCAGCGTGACGAAGCTGCAGCTGGCGAGCCAGCACCAGCGCAGCACACGGAAACGCCGTTTACCTTCCCGCTATAAAGCGGTATCTATTTATCTACTTGCACTTAGGGGTGCTTTCGAACTGCTAGGTGGGCAGGAGCTGGGACCGAAAGACGGGAGCTCACCCCGCCGCGGGGATTCGAACCGCCGACCATACGATCGGCAAGTCCTAGGCGCTGAGGTTTTACCCACAGCGCCACCTGTGTCCCCAATAATAATAATAGGACATCCCTATTTTCATTGGAGAAATGTTGGAGGGTATGGTATCTAGCTCAGTAGCATCCATGCTGACTGGTATTGTCCAGGATTCCAAGCAGGGAACATTCCCATGCCTGTCTGGAGTTTCTGGGATGGAACTGGGTCCTGCCACATAGGAAGCAAATACTTTACCACTGAGCCGTGTTATGTAGAAGAGTCCTGAGTGCCAAACAGAGAGGCTTGGGGGCCATATTGGTTCCCTCCATATGTGTGTGTGTGTGTACGCACGCCAGTGCTGGATTTACCTATAAGCTAACCAAGCTATAGCTTAGGGCCCCACTCACTTGCCCCCCCCCAAAAAATAAAGGAAACAAACACCTGGATGTACATTTCCAAAATATAAGATAAAAAATAAATAAAATAAAACCTACATACAGCAACAGTGGCAAATGGCTTTAGATACCTATTAGGTCCATAAATTATGGTATAGGATAGATTCAACACCAAAAACCAGTGACAATTTGTTGTTAACAAAGGACAGATGGACATATAAAGGGCCCCATTACCTTCAGTAGCTTAGGGCCTCATGAAACCTAAATCCGGCCCTGGTGTGTGTGTGTGTGTGTGTGTGTGTGTGTGTGTAGATAACGAGAGACAGAGAGAGAGAGAGAGAGAGAGAGAGAGAGAGAGAGAGAGAGCGTACACCTGTCTCCCAATGTGGGCTTTAAGGCAGCTTGCAACATTGAAAAACAACAATACAAAGTAATAGGAGCAAACTAGTGAGAAAGAATGAACAAAATACATAGAACACATTTAGAACCAGCAATTAAAATGTAGTCTGTCCTGGCAGCAGCCCATCATCACTGCTTTGCTTTTTTAAGAAGAAAAAGGTGCCAGTACTCGCCAAGGCGTTGTTAGAGTAAGTGCCACACTTTTAACCTTTTTTGGGGGGAGGTGCTAGTACTGAGTACCATTGAGTACCCCACACATCTTACTGGGTTGCCCCAGCCACTCTGGGCAGCTTCCAACATACAGTAGATAAGAATGTAAATCCCTATCCAGGATTGCCTTCAGAAGGCTCGGGGATCAGATAACTCCATATCCTCCAACATTTCTCCAATGAAAATAGAGATGTCCTAATGAAAAGCAGGACATTCCAGCATCAGATCAGAAACCGGGACGTCGTCTCTAAATCAGGGACATCCCTGGAAAATAGGGCCATTTGGAGGGTCTGCTATCTATCTAGCTTTCCACCTACCGTAAATTTCGCTCTATTACACGCAGATTTTTTCTCCTAAAAAGTAAGGTGAAATGTCTGTGCGTGTTATAGAGCGAATGTGTGGTCCCTGGATCTGACTCTCCGGAGCTAAGGGGCAAAATAGGCAAAAATAAGATGGGGGGGGGCGAGCGGGCGGGCGGAGGGAAGGCGGAAGCTGTTGCTTTCCTGCATTCTGCCTCAGGGTCTTACTGCCCACCCGCTTCTGTTGCTGCGTTTGCTCAAACTCAACAAAGAGCAGGGAATCCCCTGCCCTCCTGGCAAGCAGAGGGTTAAGGAAATGATCGAGTCCTTCCGTGCAGGCTCCAGCCCACCACCTCCTCCTCTCCGTGCTCTAGGGACTCGCAGGCAGCCGAAAAACACGCAAGTGGGAGAGAGAGAGAGAGAGAGAGAGAGAGAGAGAGAGGGCTGGCTTGGGTGGGGTGGAGGGGACTTTTGCTTTACAATGGTAGGTTTCTCATTTCTTTTCCAAAAGCAGAGAGCCCTGCCCCCAGGCCCCCTCCAAATTACAGCTTCTCCAAGCAATGTACTGCTGGAGGGAGACAGTATGCTTGTTTGGAAGAGAAACCCTGCTTCCCTGCTCGTAAGTAACAGCAGGCTGGATTGCAGAGTGAGACATGGAAATCTCTGGATTTATATGCTGTATATCAAATATCTTTATCTATACTTTCTAACGCGGCAGGTAAATCAGAATCTCCTGAGCCAGGAGGATTACAGCATCTCTCCTCTCCCCTTCATTAAAAGCCTAATACTCTTCTTTGAAGAAGTATAACGTGAGAATGTTTTTTATATATATTTTTTAAAGTTCATTTCCTCATTGTGCGCTATACACTGATAATTGCTGCCACAATAACAATTGATTGAAAATGGAATTTAGTCCCCCCCCCCCATAGAGAGCTGTTCTTCAAACGTTTAGCCTTAATACAGTGGCTGATGTAATACCCTTCTGCTTCACTAGGCATTTTATATAGGGACATTAAAATTGATTTTCTACATCTTGGCAGATGAAAAAAAGTGTGTTACATGCCCTATTGCCCAAAAGTGTGCAAGCACAGAGCAAAGGTTGCAGTGACAGAGGTGGCCAAAAAAGAAATACCGTAAATAAAAAAGAAATCATACTTCGTATATCCTGTCTGTTTTATCCTTAATAGGGACTTTTATAAGCATGGATCCACAGGATCTTTGCATTGGGTCACCCCAAATTCACCATCAGATAACATAGCATGTCCATGGCTACAGCCTGCACCAAAAAAAGCACGCACCCACTGTTGCCTAGGGTTGCAGTGGTGCAAAAACGTGGTTACAAAGCATGGATCCACATGGATCCTCAGGATTTTTGCATTGGGCTACTCCAAACTCACTATCAGATCACATGTCTGTGGCCACAGCATGAACCGCAAAAATCATACATCCACTGTTTCATTTAGAATATTTTTTTTCTTGTTTTCCTCCTCTAAAAACTATGTGCGTGTTATGGTCTGGTGCGTGTTATAGAGCGAAAAATACGGTACCTACCTACTACCTACCAAATCTATTTATGCAGGGGTCAGCAAATTTTTTCAGCAGGGGGCTGGTCCACTGTCCTTCAGACCTTGTGGGGGGCCAGACTATATTTTGGGGAAAAAATGAACGAATTCCTATGCCCCACAAATAACCCAGAGATGCATTTTAAATAAAAGGACACATTCTACTCATGTAAAAACACACTGATTCCCGGACCGTCCACGGGCTGGATTTAGAAGGCTATTGAGCCGGATCCAGCCCCCAGGCCTTAGTTTGCCTACCCATGTTTTATGTCTCGAGAGAGATATGTTGATGATGGCAAGTTTAATTTCCCTTTCCCCTTCCCTGCAGAACTTTCATACTTTTGCCTTTGGCTGAACAGGTTTGTCAGGTTTGTCAGCTGCTTTAAGAACCTGCTGCGCCTCTTTGACCTGCAGGAAAAGTGGGTGGAAAGAACAGCAGGACACCCTGCCTCCCTCCAAACAGAATTACCTCTTCTAAACACAGCTCCCTCTCTCTTCCCTCAAAAGAGTAAGGGAATAGCTCGATGCTGTTTCAATCTGTACAGTCTCTGTGTCCCTCACTCCCCCACCCCCATTTTATTTTATTTTTTAAGCTTCCTCCTTCCGGATATTTGTTAGCGCTGACATTTTCTCAGCCACAGAGGAGCAAGACTGCCTACCTCATTGGGGTTGTTTACTGTCAGTGTTCCAAGGAACGAGGAAGCTCTCCAAGATTTTATAGGTCCTAATTACCTGTCATGCAGGAGATCTCCCCATCCACCATCTCAGCACATCCCGAAAGCCTATTGTTAAGCAGCCAGAAAGGTGTGGAGAAATGTTCAGCGGGGCTGGAGCAACTTCCTGGAGAAGAAATGGCATGATGTTTGGGGGGAAAAGGAAGCTGCCTTATACAGTGTCAAACCAGGGGGTCTGTGTAGCTCAGTATTGTCTGCACCGACTGATGGAAACGCTGCAGGGTTTCAGACAGGGATCGCACCTCGGAAAGGACCATTAAAGGCCACGTATCTGTGGGATGTGGGTGGCACTGTGGGTTAAACCACAGAGCCTAGGGCTTGCCGATCAGAAGGTTCGAATCCCCGCGACCGGGTGAGCTCCCGTTGCTCGGTCCCTGCTCCTGCCAACCTGGCAGTTCGAAAGCACGTCAAAGTGCAAGTAGAAAAATAGGTACCGCTCCGGCGGGAAGGTAAACGGCGTTTCCGTGCGCTGCTCTGGTTTGCCAGAAGCGGCTTAGTCATTGCTGCCCACATGACCCGGAAGCTGTACGCCGGCTCCCTCGGCCAGTAAAGCGAGATGAGTGCCGCAACCCCAGAGTCAGCCACGACTGGACCTAATGGTCAGGGGTCCCTTTACCTTTTATTTGGACTGGGTAGTCTTCCTAGCTCTGCTGTGTCCTTTAGATCTAATATTTGGTCCTGATTTCTGGATTTGCCTCCCCCAGGCTCCAAATCACGGTTTCCCCCTTTGCTCATTCTTCCTTGTCCCTTGTCTCCTAGCTCCTTAGTGGGCCGTGCAAACTGTTATTCTGAATAATCCCTTTTTATTGGGTAGGGGGCATTGGCTGGAGACGAGTTTATGGAGCCAAGGGGTCAGTGGCACCCAAATGTTTGGGAACTGCTGGTTTCTTTTCTTTTAGGCTTGCCTGCTGCTGAGTTTTCCTTCTCCTTTTTATTTTTAAAAAAGCCACTGACCACTTTAGCGAGGAGGGGGGGAACGTCAACCAAAGCCCCCTCTCCATTTAGCAGCTCCGCTCTCAAAGCCTGCCTGGTTCTCTCTTGAACAGACCATCCTTCTTGAAAAGGGTTATCCAAACCTTTGCTTTTGTCCACTAAATAATGTTCTCTCTATGTGCTTTTGGACTTTTCTTTTTTTTCTGGGCCATTTTCAAAGCAGAGGGTGGCGAAGGAGGAGAAAGCTTTCCTCTCTCCCTGCATTAGGCTCTGCCTGATGAGCAGATCCTTTCGCTGGACTAATGGCTAAAGTAGGCAGGCCTGAAAAGGAATCAGTCACGATGCCTGCAAGGCCGCCTTTTCTCCTCATCTGTCCTTTTTTTGTTCTGGCTGCCTTTCCAGACCCTTTTCATTTCATTTCATTATTTAGATATTTATAGACCACACTGTTTAGGAAAAATGCAGCGAGACAGCATAGAACGTGCAAAATTACAGGAAGATCTTTTTCTTTTTTTAAAAAAATCAATTAAAAGCTGGTTGGGGGAAAAGCGGAAGTCACATTTCAAAGTCCTGCCTGAGTAACACAGTTTTCAGAGAGAAGCGAAAAGGTAAGGCAAGGAGCGTTCTTGCCCAGCTTCAACTGGCAGGGAGTTCCACAGGGCAGCGCCTTCCACACCGGTAAAGGCTGACTGAACCTCAGGAGTGTGGGGAGCCAGAGGATCTCAATGACCAAGGTGGAGAATAAGGAATCAGGTGGTTGTTGAGGCACCGCTCGGGCCCAAGTTGTTCCAGGCTTTGTGATTAACACAAGAACCTTGAACCTGCCCAAAGTGATGACCAGCAGAGAAGTAACATGCCACCAGTAGCCTGCTCCTGGGACCAGTGTGGCCCCTACATCCTGCACTATTTGCATCTTCTGGCATAGATATAAGCAGCAGAAGTTGGATGGCCGTCTGTCTTGGATGCTTTAGCTGAGACTCCTGCATTGCAGGGGGTTGGACTAGATCATGAATAATAATAATAATAATAATAATAATAATAATAATAATAATAATAATAATAATAATTTATTCTTTGTACCCCGCCCATCTGGCTGGGTTTCCCCAGTCACTCTGGGCAGCTTCTGGCAAAGATTAAAAATACATTAAAATGTCACACATTAAAAACTTCCCCTCCAACCCTAGAATTCTATAATTCTACCACAGCCCCACACAAAGCATGCCCATTGTGCCTTTGGGGTGGCTTGTGCTCATGATGTTATTGGGGTAGCCAGGGGTCAGCAAACTTTTTCAGCAGGGGGCTGGGCCACTGTGCCTCAGACCTTGTGGGGGGGGCGGGCTATATTTTGAAAAAAAAAAGGACGAATTCCTATGCCCCACAAATAACCCAGAGATGCATTTTAAATAAAAGGGCAGATTCTACTCGTATAGAAACACGCTGATTCCTGGACCGTCCGCGGGCCAGACTGAGAGGACGATTAGGCTGAATCCAGCCCCAGGGTCTTAGTTTGCCTACCCATGTTATATGCAATCACACTTTCGGAGCTGCCTGCCTTGACCTCAGAACTGTCCCCTGGCCTCACCCCTCACTGGCTCTGTTTCATACTCTCTTTGAGTGTTTTGGCCTGACTGGAATATGCCTTTAAACCCCCACAATGCCTCTTGCTTGCCAGGACAGAGAACAGAGAAGGCGTTTGTGAGCATAGTGTGGAAACCAGTCTGGTATGCAAATGGAAATTTCCACTGAGAGCCAATGTGGCATAGTGGTTAGAATGCCAGACCGGGACTTGTGAGAACAGGGTTCAAATCCCCACTCAGCCAGGAAGCTCACTGGATGCCCTGATGCAAGCCTCTCAGCCTAACCTACCTCACAGGGTTATTATGGGATTAAATAAGGAGGGTTGGGGAAAGCATGTACCCCACTTTGAATTCCTTGGAGGAAAAGGTGGGATATAAATGCAATAACAAGCAAACAAATTAATTAATCTGCTTGGTCACTGTGAGAACACATTGCTGGACTAGATAGACTAGACAGAGCTCTTATTAGGGCCTTATACCTCACCTGCTACCCCCCAGCAACCTATCTAACCAAGTCATGCCTCAAACCCACCCCCCACCCCTGGATTTCCAGAAAAGCTCACAGTTTGTGCAGGGGTTTAGCTGCTGAGACATTTTCTCAAGAGGAGTCTCCTCAGGAGAAGTCAGGGAAAATCCAGCTGCGAGCTGCTGCTCTTTGGGGTCAGTTTTTGCAATCTCCCAGTGCTGCAACACTCTCATCCCGCCCAATAAAATATCTGAGGAGGCCAGGTGCCACGTCTTGGGATCGATTATGTGCCCCCCTCCATATTTTATTGCAGTTGGCGCCCCTGAATAAAACCAACAAGTAACAGAGGAATTGACCAGAGCCACCAAGAAACTGATGATGGAAAGAAGCAGCGGAAACACGATGCGAAATAGGCATTTGGGCCACATCTGCCACTGGTTATGAATTTGCATCATTAGTAAAGTGTTGCTGAAGCGCTGCCCCTTCTCACCAGCTGGGGGCAGACTTTCGAGGAGTTTGCCCTGCTGCTCCTACCTATCAATCAAGTCTAGCTTTGATGCAGAATTCAGAGTCTCAAGGGGAGTTCTTCTGAAGTGGGTCATGGCTGTCTACTCTTAAGGATGCTAGCTTGCCCTTTCGCATTTCAGTTTGGCTTTTTGTTCTTTGATCCTGCCCGGCGCAGCTAACAAGGGGGAAAGCAGTCATCACCGCTTGGCTTTTTGAAAAGGGCTCCCTTTTGGCTGATGACTTTCATCCTTTACCCTTTCTAGCAAGGGCAGCTCATCATAGCTGTTGACGAAACCTCTTGCCACGATGAATGGCCTCAACGTCCGTTTCTCAAACACGCAGTGCAAAATAGTTCTCATTAGACGTCGCGGCATCAGTAAGAGAACTTTGAAAGCTGCCTTGATGGACTCGTGATCCATCAAGCTAGTGTTGTCAACTCTGATGGTCTCTGACGTTTCTGAGCACAATTCAAAGTGTTGGTGCTGACCTTTAAAGTCCTAAACGGCCTCGATCCAGTATCCCTGAAGGTATACTGCGTCTCCACCTTCCCTCGCTGCGAGAAGCCAAGTTACAGGGAACCAGGCAGAGGGCCTTCTCGGTAGTGGCACCCGCCCTGTGGAATGCCCTCCCACCAGATGTCAAAGAGAAAAACAACTACCAGACTTTTAGATGACCATCTGAAAGCAGCCCTGTTTAGGGAAGCTTTAATAGGTTATTGTATTCTGTTGGAAGCCACCCAGAGTGGCTGGGGAACCCTAGCCAGATGGGCGGGGTATAAATAATATATTATTACAGTGGTACCTCGGGTTAAGAACTTAATTCGTTCTGGAGGTCTGTTCTTAACCTGAAAGTGTTCTTAACCTGAGGTAACCACTTTAGCTAATGGGGCCTCCTGCTGTCGCTATGCCGCCACTGCACAATTTCTGTTCTCATCCTGAAGCAAAGTTCTAAACCTGAGGCAATATTTCTGGGTTAGTGAAGTCTGTAACCTGAAGCATATGTAACCTGAAGTGTATGTAACCCGAGATACCACTGTATTATTATTATTATTATCTGCGCCTCCACGGTTGGAGGCAGAAATGCTTTTAAATACCAGCTGCTGGAAACAACGGAAAGAGAGAGGGCTGTAATGCTCATGTTTTGCTTTTGGGTTTCCCACAGGCATCTGGTGGGCCACTGTGAGAACAGGATACTGGACTAATGGACCATTGGCCTGACCCAGCAGGCTCTGCTTCCTTTGGGCAGGGGCTCCAAAAAAGGGAGAAAGTTTGAGAAATGGCTCCATTAAGTCGTTTTCATTTCTTTCTCTCTAAGCTGAAAAGGCACAATTCCCGCAACCTTTCCACATCAGGGGGCTGCTCCAACCCCTTGATCCTTTTCAGCTGCCCTTTCCGGAATTTCCCCCCTGCCTTGCAACATCCAATATCCTGGTGCTGCAGACGCCTTTCAAATCAACGCGAGCCCATTCGGCAACCTCTCCTGCGGTAGTAAAGGAGGACAAATATTGCAGCCCTTTTTCATTTGTTTTGGGACAAGACAAGAATTTCCATTTCTCACCGGCCTCTTGGGTGACAAAAGAAACAGCAGCAGCAGCAAGCAGCCGCGTTCGGACTCAGACGGTTTTAATTTCAGGCTGAGTCATAAAGCGCCGCTCATAAAGCCGGCATCTGTTTCTTTGCTCTGCGTGATCTGCAGCCGAAGGCGAAGCGAAGGCACGCTGGCCATGGAAAAAGAGAGCAGGCAAGACAAAAGGCGGACAGGCTCTGATGGGCAGGGCATCAAACCTTTCAGTTAGCAAGCAGCAGAAGACAACGTACAGAGTGGTGGTAGTTGGAGGAAGGCATCCTTTTCCATTCGTGACACGGAGCAGCGTTTCCATTCCGCTGCAATCCGCCTTCTGCCAAAAAAGTCGACTGTTCACTTCCTTGCTGGCTGCAGCAAAGCCACGTGATTAATTACGTAGCCTTTACATTATTCCACCCCATTCATCTCATTGCAAAGGAAACACAGTGCAAATGGGCAGCGTGGGGGAGTGCAATCAATTATGTACTATTTGCATGCTGAACAGACAATAACAGTGGTCACCGATTGTACTTGCTGGATTGATTTCTGGTGCAGACACGGAATGAAGAAGTAAAAATGTTTACAGTGGTACCTCGGGTTTACATACGCTTCAGGTTACATACGCTTCAGGTTACAGACTCCGCTAACCCAGAAATATTACCTTGGGTTAAGAACTTTGCTTCAGGATGAGAACAGAAATCGTGCTCCTAGGCACAGCGGCAGCAGGAGGCCCCATTGGCTAAAGTGGTGCTTCAGGTTAAGAACAGCTTCAGGTTAAGAACGGACCTCTGGAACGATTAAGTACTTAACCCGAGGTACCATTGTATTTACTTATTGGATTTACAGCCCATATTTTTTCCCAGGGAGCTCAAGGTCACGCGCATAGCTCCCCCCCCGCCTGTTACTTCTTCATACAGCCCTGCAAGGTAGGTCAGGCTGAGAGACTGTGACTGGCCCAGAGTCACCCACTGAGCTTTCATTGATGAGTGAGGATTCGAACCCTGGTCTCCCAAGTCTTGTTCCAGTACTCTATTATACCATACTGGCTCTCTGTTTCTGTTGGGATTCTCCATTCTCCCTAGTGATGGTAGAATCATAGAATTTAAGGGTTGGAAGGGACCCCAAGGGTCATTTAGTCCAGGCATCCCCAACCTTTGGCCCTCCAGATGTTTTGGACTACAATTCCCATCATCCCTGACCACTGGTCCTGTTAGCTCAGGGGACAGTAAACTTTTTCAGCAGGGGGACGGTCCACTGTCCCTCAGACCTTGTGGGGGGGCAGACTATATTCTGAAGGGGAAAAAATGAACAAATTCCTATGCCCCACAAATAACCCAGAGATGCTTTTTAAATAAAAGCACACATTCTACTCATGCAAAAACACCAGGCAGGCCCCACAAATAACCCAGAAATGAATTTTAAATAAAAGGACACATTCTTGTTGTCGTTTAGTCGTGTCCGACTCTTCGTGACCCCATGGACCAGAGCACGCCAGGCACTCCTGTCTTCCACTGCCTCCCGCAGTTTGGTCAAACTCATGCTGGTAGCTTCGAGAACACTATCCAACCATCTCGTCCTCTGTCGTCCCCTTCTCTTTCCCAGCATCAGGGTCTTTTCCATGGAGTCTTCTCTTCTCATGAGGTGGCCAAAGTATTGGAGCCTCAGCTTCAGGATCTGTCCTTCCAGTGAGCACTCAGGGCTGATTTCCTTAAGAATGGAGAGGTTTGATCTTCTTGCAGTCCATGGGACTCTCAAGTCTCCTCCAGCACCATAATTCAAAAGCATCAATTCTTCGGCGATCAGCCTTCTTTATGGTCCAGCTCTCACTTCCATACATCGCTACTGGGAAAACCATAGCTATAACTATACGGACCTTTCTTGGCAAGGTGATGTCTCTGCTTTTTAAGATGCTGTCTAGGTTTGTCATTGAAAAGACATTGATATTGAAAAGATAATAGTCACTCTAATAGCCACCACTGTGCCCACCGAAAATTAATTTTCAGCCGTTCACCATTTGCAAAGCATTCATTTCACTCAGTTCTCCCCACCCTGATGTCAAAATGGTGATGTTATTTGTGTCTGACGCCCTCACCAGGTTAATTAATACTGAACAGATACTGTTAGAGCCAGAGGGGAGGAAAAGAAATGGAGTTTGATGTTGGAGGGGAAAGATGAGACTCAACGGATGAGCAATGATGAGGGGCAACCTGAGCTGGATGACGCGCCTCCTTCCCTCTGTGCCAAACCCATCCCTCACTTTTGCCAATGAAAAGGCAGCTTCAAGAGGTAGCGTTTATACTCAGCCAAGCAGGAAATTAGAAATGAAACAAGCTTGCAACAAACTCCAGCTCAAAACTGATGCTCTACATACTGTGGAACTAAGGGTGCTTCTGAATATCATTTGCTGAGGACTCCAAGTGTGCTTGTGGTCTTCCCATTGAGGCATCTGGTTGGCCACAGTGACCCCAGGATGCTGGATTCGATGGGCCTTTGGCCTGAACCAGCAAGAATTTCTGAGGTTCCTATGGTCCTAGCAAACACATGAGACTACCTTTGGCCATGTCCCATCATCAATCTGTTTAGCTGGAAACTGGGAGTGGATCTCCGAGGATTCAAGCAAGGGACATTCCTAGCTGTCCTGAAGAACCAGTGTGATGTCATGGTTAGCGTGAACTTGGGAGTCGTGGGTTCATCCCACCCACCCCAACCAGGAATCTTGCTGGGTGGCAGAGAGAAGTCCACAATCAGAAACCAGAGAGGCGAGAGGCCAAGAGGCAGAGATGAATCAGGCTGGTGAAGATGCCAGGGCGTTTCCCCCTCCTGCTGTGACCAGTTCACCTCCCACCCCTGGTATCCCAGGACCAGAAGAGGTATGAAGAGGGCAGAGGAGAGACAGGAGTCTCAGATTGCTTGGGAAGGTACCTGGGAGAGGAAGGAATTTAGGCAGCTGTCTTCAGCCTTCATAACTGTCTCCTTGAGGCAAGACCTACTGATAAGAGTTGTTGTGCTCATTAGGCTTGGCTGCCCTAAGCAGCATTGGTTTTTTTCAGTAAAGAGTTAAACTTATTTACGCCGTGTGATTTATTGCTGGCTGGCTCCCTGACAATGTTCCAACGAGGGAGAACCTCTGGAAAAGGTGCAAATCAGGCCCCGTGAGGAGCATGGCCTGGGCAGGGAGCCTCAAGGGCCAGACAGAGGGCCACATTTGACCTCACCCCCAGACCTGAGGTTCACCACCCCTGCCTTAATGCTCCAGGATCCTACCACAAGCGTCGAGTTTCTCAGCATGACAAACATTCCTCGTTCAAAGAGAAAACCAGGAGGGGGAAATAGGTGAGCTTCTATGAGCCATTGCTCCTTGGGCTCATCCATCGGCTTCAATCTCATAAAGGGAAATGAAATGACAAAATGAAACTGCCTACAGATTGAGTTCCCATGTGGCTGCTCTGCCTCTTCTTCCCCTGTTGTATATTCAATCTCCAGCCTGCCAGCCGGCCCTGATAAATTGCCGAGAGAAGCCAGCAGTCATCAGATTAAAGGTTTAATTATCCATTATGTCTGCCCGGCCTGGTGACAGCTCCTCAAGCTCTTACCCAGGGAACAGGCCAGCGGGAGATTCAGGTGACAGCTCTCACCTGGATGGCTTCCCAGTTCTGCTCAAGGAGACTTGGGGGTTTCTCAAAAGGGTTTGAGAAATGTCCAGCAATGGCATAAAAGTCTCTATGTAATAGAACACCTGCATTGCATGCAGAAGGTCTCAGGTTCAATCCCCAGCATCTCCAGGTAGGGCTGGGGAATCTTCTTTCTTCCTTCTTCTTTGGCAATCACTCGTAGCCGAGTAAGATTGTCTTCCATAAACACAGTTTTAACAATGAGTCCGTAAGTGACTGTGGAGGCCAGTTCTGGGTCCACACATCCTTCCACAGTGGGGACATAGGTTTCTGGGCAGGAGTTGATCACGGTGTGGATTTGCCAAGCGTGCCTTCCTCCTAGCGTGTTTCTCCCTTGCATCCTGAGTTCGAGTGTCTTCAAAGCCCATGACACCTTTGGTAAAGGCTGTTCTCCAACTGGAGCGCTCACAGGCCAGTGTTTCCCAGTTGTCAGTGTTTATACTACATTTTTTTAGATTTGCCTTGTGACAGTCTTTAAACCTGAGTGGGGATTCGAATGGGTGGGGATTTGAACCCTGGTCTTTCCCAGGTCATAGTCTGTCACTCTAACTTTTACACCGAACTGGATTTGAACCCTGGTCCTCTCAGGTCTTAAGCAACAAACCCAGAACAGCCAAGGCTGTTGGAAGTGCTAACCCCCCCCCCCACTTTAGATGTATGGTGTGAATGTGGCCAATAGCAAGTTAGTATAAGTGGAGCACACATTATTTGTTGTGGTAATGATTTACTTATTCATTTTGCATAATTTATACACTGCTTGATTGCAAAAAACAAAAAACCAACCAACGAACAAACCTCTACAAAAAACAAAACAGTAAAATCAATAAAAGTCACAGCCACACTTCAAAAGTTAAAATACTAAAACAGATTGGAATTAGCTTAACTTTATAAGCATCTGGGAAGGTTTGTCTAAACAGGAATGTTTCTAGCAGGCGCCGAAGAGAAAGTACAGCGAAGGTGGTTAGAGCGTGGTGCTGTGAACGCCAAGGTTGCAGGTTCAATCCCCATAAGGGACAGCTGCATATTCCTGCGTTGCAGGGGGTTGGACTAGATGAGCCTCAGGATCCCTTCTGTTATAAGAAAAAAACCTGCTCCTTTTCTTTTATGGGGTATCCAGGAGCCCGTACAGAGTCCTTAAGTGGGTTCCCTATCAGTAGGAGAAAACAGAGGCCAACCAGAGTATAAAGGTAAAGGTAAAGGTACCCCTGCCCGTACGGGCCAGTCTTGTCAGACTCTAGGGTTGTGCGCTCATCTCACTCTAGAGGCCGGGAGCTGGCACCGTCTGCAGACACTTCCGGGTCACGTGGCCAGTGTGACATCGCACACACACAGGAGGGAGGAGAGAACCCAGAACAATGGTGTGCAAGCCATTATGTAGACCTTTGAAATTGCCTGCCCTATAGCCCAAGACCCCCCCCCAACATCATCCATACATCACAGAAGGAGGCGGTCTACAGCAGAAATCCTGTTTGCCAAGATACCTGACAATGGTCACTGATTGCATTACCTGGGCAGTCTGGCCATTCTTTTGTGATGGTTAATAGTTTAGTTCCTGAATCCAGGTCACAGGCTCACTCTATTCATACACAAATACGCCCTTCAGACAGGATTTGCATGCAAAAAGGCAATGGGAAGGCTTTCCCCATTTGTCTCCCTTACTGCAGAGGAATATTTGAGGTCACTGGGAGAGTCAAAATGGCTTCAGGATTGCTCTCCTGTACTATTTCAGACACGTGGTTTATATACTTATGTATGCGTTTGCCTTGTACATTTATGAACGTTAAATTTATATTTGAGACCTTAGAATTCTGATAACATTTCCAACTCTACGGTCCTATTATTCAATAGGCGGCCTGGGTAACAATGAACTGGTCCTGATCCTTTCCCCTTCCCACAATGTCAGCCTCAGCTTCTGACTCGCTCTCTCTCCACCCCCTCACAGGTGCTCCACTCCACAGCCTCCTACTGCAAGACCATCTTGGACGACAACAGTTCCTCCGCCCTGATCATCCTCGGCTTCGTCATCATGTCTCCTCTCATCGTGGTGGCTATGGCCATCTACTGTGGCCTGGTCAGGCGTCTCCGCCTCTTCCTGTGCTTCCAGCCTTGGGCCCGGGCCACGTACAAGGGCGTGAAGTGGCGGTGGTACGAAGACGGGGGGCTGTGCGGCTGCGCCAAGGAGTGGAGCAGCCAAGTCAAGGCCTGGGTTTAAGCGCTTCTCGATCCTTGGTCTGCCTGCCAGCACACCCCTCTCTCTGGTCCTCCAAATCTCATTTTCCCCATAAGGGCGCCATGAAGAAGCAGGCAATGGCTAAACCCATCTAGAGGAAACTTCCATGGCTTCTTCTCCTTCCACCAGGGGGCGCTGGGCCTCCCATTGATTCTGGAACTTTCCGTGAGATGGTGCATCTTGCTTTCAGCATGAACTCTGAGCTTCATCTTAGGGCGTGAGTGTGGGGGACATTTTCAGCCAGAGGGCTACATCTTCTGATGGGCAACCTTCTGGGGTGGGCGGAGCAACAAATGCAAATTTTACCTTTGGAAAGCGGCCTACACACCCACCTCCATCCAGGCAAGCAAGAATCAGAATTCAAGGACACATTCCAGGCCAGGCAAGAACATTTGAGGAGGATACAAGGCTAAATTGGTGCAGTGTGTGTGGCAGTGTGTATCAAGGGCCAGATAGAGAAGCCCGAAGGGCCACATGCTGACCTTGGTCCTGAGGTTCCCCACTCTCACCTTAGGGTAGCTACCACTCTCTTCACTTCAGCCCCCCATGCAAGGATAACAACATACCCTCCAACGTTCCTCAGATGAAAATAGGGACATTCTATTCTACATCAGTGGGACGTGGGTGGCGCTGTGGGTTAAACCACAGAGTCTAGGACTTGCCGATCAGAAGGTCGGCGGTTCGAATCCCTGCGACGGGGTGAGCTCCCGTTGCTCGGTCCCTGCTCCTGCCAACCTAGCAGTTCAAAAGCACCTCAAATTGCAAGTAGATAAATAGGTACCACTCTGGCGGGAAGGTAAACGGCGTTTCCGTGCACTGCTTTGGTTCGCCAGAAGCGGCTTAGTCATGCTGGCCACATGACCCGGAAGCTGTACACTGGCTCCCTCGACCAATAAAACGAGATGAGTGCCGCAACCCCAGTCGGCCACGACTGGACCTAATAGTCAGGGGTCCCTTTACCTTTATCTTATTCTACATGAGTATCACTTTTGTACTTGACGGGGAGGAAATGCTACATCAGTATCACTGATGTATAATTTCCTCCCCGTCAAGTACAAAAGTTATTAGAGGAAACACACAAATCTGTAGTATTTTAAGCACAGAAATCTTTGAATTTATGTACTGCATTTAGGGAAGCCTAATCAATAAATACAACTAACTGGCAGTGGTACTGATGTAGAATAGAATGTCCCTATTGTCATCTGAGGAATGTGGGAGGGTATGTAGCAAGAATGTTCCGCCTTGCAGGGCTGTTGTCACAATTTCTGATTTAAGTTCTATCAGTGCTAAGCAATATTATTTCTAGTGCTCCTCTGGCTATGATGAACAGGGCAGCTGTCTTCTGAACCCACTGCCTTCTGGAGCTCCCATAACCGCTAAGAGACCAGGCTCCCATGGCAACCATCCTTCAACTGACAACCTGACAGGACCCTGACAGCTTCCCCGCCCCCTTAATGGTAGTCATCCATATTTTGAATCATGATCATATACCAAAGATCTTAATCTTTGGGTTGTACCCCATTAAGTCCTGCTCAGAGTAGACCTATTAGAATCAATGTACCTACATTATACCACATTCACACCAGACATTTAAAGCACTATGACACCACTTTAAACATTAACAGCTTCCTTCAAGGAGTTCTGGGAGCTGTTTTCTATTAAGGGTGCTGAAATTCATTCAGTAAAGGTAAAAGTAAAGGGACCCCTGACCATTAGGTCCAGTCGTGGCTGACTCTGGGGTTGCAGCACTCATCTCGCTTTACTGGCCGAGGGAGCTGGCGTGCAGCTTCTGGGTCATGTGGCCAGCATGACTAAGCCGCTTCTGGCAAACCAGAGCAGCGCACGGAAATGCCGTTTACCTTCCCGCCGGAGCGGTACCTATTTATCTACTTGCACTTTGACGTGCTTTTGAACTGCTAGGTTGGCAGGAGCAGGGACCGAGCAACGGGAGCTCACCCCGTCATGGCGATTCGAACCGCTGACCTTCTGATCGGCAAGTCCTAGGTTCTGTGGTTTAACCCACAGCGCCACCCGCATCTATTTTCTATTAAGGGTGCTGAAATTCATTCAGAGACCCTCCTATTTCCCTCACAGGACTACAATTCCCATAATTCCCTGGGAAGAGGAATTGATTGTTAAACTTCTCTGCAGAAGGTATCACTCCCATCTACATGGCTTATACGTAACTGGGACGCACCTAGTTTAAACAAACCCATCTACTACCACACAGGTCTCAGGTTTGGGGAAGAACCAGAATGTCCAAGTAGGGATTACCAGCTGCCATTTTGAGGAAAAGGAGAGCCACTATATTTCCCACATGCTTTGTCTTCACCACTGCCAGGCATGCTTGGTCTCAACGTAGCTGCCTTCATGAGGAACAAAATGCACAATAGCTGTGAGGATGTGATTAAACCGATGTTCTTTCCCCTGAAAGTGCAGAGATCCAGTTCCAATAAACTGTGAACTGCCATGGTTTTGCAAACACTCTTCCTTGAAGGAAATGTGTGCTGGTCCTATGGGTTACCTGAGAGGCGTGGTCCAAGTCCGGTCCATGGTCAAAGGTGCAATGTGGAAGCAGTCCGTAGTAGCTGAAGCTGGGTGCAGGGCAGGGAGTCGGGTGAAGTCAGGAACAGGCTTGCAAGCAGGGAGCGAGGGTGGATCAGGAGCTCAGGCAGGAAAGCAGGACAGGGTTCAGGCAGAAACTAGCAACCAACAATGTTGCTCCTGCAACTTGGGACTGGGGCTGGCTGGCTTTTATCTCCTCTGAGGCATAGGGCGGCCCCGGTCCACAGGTGACTCCTGGCCTGGAGGCGAGCACTCCTCCTGCGGGAACTTAGTTCCCTCCGCCTCTCTGCCCTGAGCCTCTGCAGCTCAGGAGAGGCTGGAGGGTTACCGGACCCAGAGGCAACCTCAGCTTCCTCTGACGGGGCTGAGAGTGGAGCATCTGCAGGCAATGGGTCCCCCATCACCTCAGGAGCCAGAGCAGACTCAGCTGGTGCCTGCACCTGAGGATCCAGCACAGGTGAGGACCCTTCAGGCTCATGCCCCAGCCCCGGCTCAGCTGGTTCTGGAGGCGGGGAATCCTGTGCAGGCTGGGATCCCCCAGGTTCAGCATCCGACTCCGAATCCCAGGCCATCACATAATGCTTTCCTGGTTGATGTCTTCGGAGGATGTCCTGTCCCAGAACCCATGAGAAATGTCCTCTAGATGCACGATCCATTCACACAGACATCAGGCCTGCAAGTGTGTCCAATGGCCAGATGGATGATGGGAATTGTAGTTCAGCCACAGTTGTAGGGCCAAAGATTCCCCACACCCTGCTCAAAGTAGACCCAGCTTGGCAGGAGGCTTCTCCTCTATCTTCACGCTACCTTTTAACAGAAACAAATGTGCACGCCGTGTTCTATGATCCATCTGCTCAGCTTCCACAAATGCATATTATGTGCAGAACCTGTGGCTCATTTAAAGTGCATTTCTTTAACCCGTTTACAGTGGGGTGGAGGGGGAGCTACAATCTCAACCCCCTTCTTTGAAATGGTGTGCGAAACTCTGCTATCTGTTCTCTGTAACTCTTCCAGCTCCTGCTCCTGATGTATAAATATGTGGTTATCCTGGGCTTCACCAGTACGATTTCCATGTGATACCTGATGCTCCTGCAATCTCTGCCTATATATTAAATATCATTTTTATACTAATACATTTCCATTATTCTCTTTTTTAAAACACAACAACAACAACACCTTTTTTTATTTGTTTTTACAAATATAAATTTATAACAAAACCAAATACATATCCACGTAAAGAGGTTTCCCTGAATCTTGAGACTTACCCATAACCCCTCCATGGGTCCTATTGTCAACATTTTCAACTGCGTATTATATCATAGTCTATATTTTATATCTATTCATATTGCCCATAGTGTTTGCTACATTACAAGTGTTGTTAAAATCCTGCTAATGTTTTAATCTGCTTACAGTGGTCTCCTAAATAAATTATATCCCCCCCCATTCTTTCTTTAAAATTTTGTCTTCTTGGTCCCTGAGTTTTCCAGTCAGTTTTGCCATTTAAGCGTAGTCTAACAGCTTAGTTTGCCATTCCTCTCTGGTAGGGACTCATCCTTCTTTCCATCTCTGGGCTAGTAGCATCTGTGCTGCTGTTGTCACATACATAAAAAGTCTTTTCTGTTCCTTTGGGTTGCAGCGCTCATCTCACTTTATTGGCCAAGGGAGCTGGTGTACAGCTTCCTGCTTCTGGCGAACCAGAGCAGTGCACGGAAACGCCGTTTACCTTCCTGCCGGAGTGGTACCTATTTATCTACTTGCACTTTGAGGTGCTTTTGAACTGCTAGGTTGGCAGGAGCAGGGACCGAGCAACGGGAGCTCACCCCGTCGCGGGGATTCGAACCGCCAACCTTCTGATCGGCAAATCCTAGGTTCTGTGGTTTAACCCACAGCGCCACCCGCGTTCCTTTGGTATAGTGGTACTTACTTACAATTCCTAATAAGAAGGCTTCTGGGTGTTGTGTGTGTGTGTGTGTGTGTGTTTTACAAAAGTTATTTCAAACTTATTTTTCAGTTCATTATTTATCATTTCCCAGAAAGCCTTTATTACTTTACATGACCACTACATATGTGATAAAAGGTACCTTCTTTTTCTTTACATTTCCAGCAGGTATTCATACTGGTTCTATGCATTTTTGCTAGCTTACTGGGAGTCAAATAACACCGGTACATCATTTTCATTTAATTTTCTTTCAGCGTACAACATGCCGTAAATTTCAGATCTGTTTTGTGTAACTTTTCCCAACCTGCCACCTGAATATTATGCCCTGATAAAGGTAAGGTAAAGGTACCCCTGCCCGTATGGGCCAGTCTTGACAGACTCTGGGGTTGGTGCGCCCATTTCACTCTATAGGCCGGGGGCCAGCGCTGTCCGGAGACACTTCCGGGTCACGTGGCCAGCGTGACATCGCTGCTCTGGCGAGCCAGAGCCGCACACGGAAACGCCGTTTACCTTCCCGCTAGAAAGCGGTCCCTATTTATCTACTTGCACCCGGGGGTGCTTTCGAACTGCTAGGTTGGCAGGCGCTGGGACCGAGCAACGGGAGCGCACCCCGCCGCGGGGATTCGAACCACCGACCTTTCGATCGGCAAGCCCTAGGAGCTGAGGCTTTTACCCACAGCGCCACCCGCGTCCCTGATAGAGTTCCCTTATTCTCATCTCCCTCCTTCTCTTCCAGTAAATTCAGGACAACCGAGGAGGCAAGTGGATGCAGATATGGCTAGAGGAAGGGTTGACAAATTTTTGAGGCTCCTGGGCGCGACTGGATTTTGGAGGAAGGGCCATGAGTGTGACCCCCCCATCACTTTTCTCACCTCTTCAGGATCAAACCCCTGTCTTCGGAGGGATATATAAATAAACTAGAAAGCATATGTGTGTACATGCACATTATGCCTTTTAAGGAATCTGGGTAAAAGTCAGACCCAGTAGAATTATTCTGAGCCCTGAAAAGCACATAGAGCTGAAACAGGAAGTTGGGAAGAGCATCACTTCAGAATTATGCAGTTTTCAATGCAGCTCATGACCAAGCGGCCAGTGAGACCCCTTTGTGGGCACCAGGTCAAGACTTCAAGGGCACCATTATGCCCACAGATATTATGTTGATGAACCTGGGTTGAAAGAAATGTCAGCTCCCCCCTAGCAATATACCCTGATTATAGTCCATTAAGAAACTATGGTGTTAAGAAGTTTATAAATTTTGTGTGTGTGTGTGTGTGTGTGTGTGTTTGAGAGAGAGAGAGAGAGAGAGAGAGAGAGAGAAAGAGAAAGAGAAAGAGAAAGAGAAAGAGAAAGAGAAAGAGAGAAAGAGAGAAAGAAAGAAAGAAAGAAAGAAAGAAAGAAAGAAAGAAAGAAAGAAAGAAAGAAAGAAAGAAAGATGTACACCATGGGTAGGCAAACTAAGGCCCAGGGGCCAGATGCGGCCCAATCGCCTTCTCAATCTGGCCCGCGGACGGTCTGGGAATCAGTGTGTTTTTACATGAGTAGAATGTGTCCTTTTATTTCAAATGCATCTCTGGGTTATTTGTGGGGCATAGGAATTCGTTCATTTTTTTTCCTTTTCAAAATATAGTCCGGTCCCCCACAAGGTCTGAGGGACAGTGGACCGGCCCCCTGATGAAAAAGTTTGCTGACACACACACACACACACACACACACACACACACACACACACACACACCCCCTAAGAGGAATCTGTCATGCTGGTGTCTCTAAGTCACCTTCAGAACCAGAATTTGCTGGCTGCAGTCCATCATTTTGTGTCATTTTATAAATGTGGATGCCAGACCAGAGAACAATGTTCCTCCCAAATCTCCAAACACATAACATTGCTTTTCTATCAATGCTGTGGCTTTTCCATCAGCGATAGCAAAGAAACAAGCCCTCATCCCCGGAACAAGCCTTGTTAATAATGTCGGGGAAGATTGAATTTGCCCTTTTTTCTATTATTTCCCCAGATGAGAGGTTTTAATATCATTAACGGAAAAATGAAATTGATGGGGAACCGCCATTAACCTTCCCGCAGCGCAGGAGAGGCTTTCAGGGGTGAAATAAAATTGGATTTCATTTCCCATATCAGGTAGCTAAAATGCCTTGATGACTTGGCCTTTTCCATGCCCTCTGATTCCCTGGGCTGGCAATCTGCCAATGTCGGCATTGAAAAGTTGTCGTCTATGGAGCCAGGCTATGGCTCCATCTAGCTCAGTACTGTCTACACGGGCAGGCAGAAGCTCTCCAGGGTTTCAATGAGGGGTCATTCCCAGCCCTACTTGGAGATTTTGAGTCTTAAACCTGGGACCTTTTGCATGCAGAGCCAGTGCTCTGCAACTGAGCTACAGCCTTGTTGCAAATCAGAGACCACCAACCAACTATTATGGAAAGATGCTTTCTTAATTGCCTGCATAAGCTTCCCAGCACAGAAAAGTTTCAGCAGGCATATAGAGCAGTATTTCCCCAAACTTGAGTCTCCAGCTGTTTTGGGACTACAATTCCCATCATCCCTAGCTAGTAGGACCAGTGGTCAGGGATGATGGGAATTGTGGTCCAAAAGCAGCTGGAGACCCAGGGAAACACTGGTAGAGGTGAAAGTGGAAGGTGCCTGCCAATTTTTTTATTGGCAGAGCATTTCACTGGGTCGATGACACGGTCGATGACACAGTTTCTTGTTGCTGTCAGATGAGCCTTGGCAACTCAGGGGATTAGCAATGACACTCCTGTGGATAATCTCAGTCTCTGAGCCATGAGAAGAAGAAGAAGAGTTTGGATTTGATACCCCGCTTTTTCACTACCCGAAGGAGTCTCAAAGCGGCTAACATTCTCCTTTCCCTTCCTCCCCCACAACAAACACTCTGTGAGGTGAGTGGGGCTGAGAGACTTCAGAGAAGTGTGACTAGCCCAAGGTCACCCAGCAGCTGCATGTGGAGGAGCGGGGATGCGAACCCGGTTCCCCAGATTACGAGTCTACCGCTCTTAACCACTACACCACACTGGCTTCCTCAAACGCAACCCTCCAGATGTTTTGAGACTACAATCCCCATCATCCCTGACCACTGGTCCTGCTAGCTAGGATTCATGGGAGTTGTAGGCCAAAAACATCTGGAGGGCCGAGTTTGAGGAAGCCTGAGATAAGGGTTTGGTCCCTAAGATACCTTGGACCTTAAGTTGCTCAGGGCTTTGTAAAATAAAGCCAAATGAGAAACCAAATTTGACAGGTTTGGCTATTCCTGACCATAATCCAATCTAAATCTCAAGGATCAGGTCTAATTGATCCAGATGTGACCTTTCATCTGTCTTATCAAAGAGGTGGTGGTTACTTGGCTGTGCTGGAGGCAGGGGACTGTTGTTACCATGGAAATTCAATTCCCCCATTAACCTGATTGGGGAAGACAACTGGGATTTTCCTGCCAATTGCCTCTCTGATTGAGCCGTTAAGCTTTGAAATGTGAAGGGGGAAAATGCAGGCAAGGGTCAAGCTGAAAGCTGAGTCCAGAGCGCAGCAAGAGGATGTGCTTGGAATGTAGAAGGTCCCAGGTTCTCAACTGCTCACTGGGAGTTCCTGCTGAAAGAATTGCAATGAACTACTGAGCCAAGTTCAAGGTGTTGGAAGTGGTGTACATGTAGGAATGAGTTTAGGCACTAGGAAAGGGTATATTGTTTAGTTAGTACCCTTCCTTGCTCACATTAGTGAGATCAGAGTGCCATCCTTTGCACCTTAAACTTGGAAGCTAAGGCGAGGTTGATTTAACCTTCAAGAAACAATAATCCAGGTTGCTTTAAGGCAGACTCGATTTCCCCTGGTATTACCCCTCTTCTCCCCCTTAGAAATAACAATCATACACACATTGTTTTGTGAAGAAATAAAAGTAGTATTTACTTACATAATCTAGCAGCAATCACAGTCACAAAATGAAGGCAGGTTAAAACTGCTATCTAAATCACAAAAGGACAAAATGTAAGTTCAAAAATGGTGTCTGACTTGCAATGCTCTGACATGCGCATGTGTTCAGTTTGGAAGCATGATGAAGAAAGAGGAGGCTGCCTAGGAAGGAAGGAAGTATGCAGCGTTACAGCTTCCTGCCAAGGCAGACAAAGGAAGTGATCTCACATAGTTCTCTCTAAAATAATTTACATGAAAGCTCAGTGAGTTTCAGCCCCTTCACGTGCCCATCTAGCAAAACATGAATTGTTGGTTTGACTGCAATCATGCCCCACTGTACAAAAGCCCCATACAGTTTAGGACCTGGATACCTGACAGGTAATCTCTTCCCTTGTATGCCCAATTGATCCCAGAGCAAGACAGAAGAAGAAGAGGAGTCTGGATTTGATATCCCGCTTTATCACTACCCAAAGGAGTCTCAAAGCGGCTAACATTCTCCTTTCCCTTCGTCCCCGACAACAAACACTCTGTGAGGTGAGTGGGGCTGAGAGACTTCAAAGAAGTGAGACTAGCCAAGGTCACCCAGCAGCTGCATGTGGAGGAGCAGGGAATTGAACCCGGTTCACCAGATTATGAGTCTACCGCTCTTAACCACTACACCACACTGGCTCCTGAAGATGCCATTTCACCAGGTGGTCAATTCCATGTGGTGTAGTGGCACCGACCCTCCTGTCACACCTCAAGCAGGCAGTATCTCTATTGCAGGCCTGGCCAGGGCGGCTTTCCTGTTATATCTTCTGGGGTTGATGAGGCATGTGATCCTCACCTGCCCTGAGCCTGCTCCAGCTGAGGAATCAGGCAACTCTTCCCAAAGCTAACAAGCCCCACCTGCCCTGCGAGTCCTTGCACTCCTTCCCTCCAAACTGACAGCTGTTCCTTCTGGAATCCTGAAGTCATGGTTGGTACGTCCCATTTTGCCACTTGAGGCAAAACGGGAAGTGCCACCCTCCTCTGCTTGTCTCTGGGAAACGAGGTGTTTTCACCGCCAAACATTGCAGGGGGCTTTTTCAGGGTGTTTGGTGCTGTTTTGGAGTGAATCAGACAGTGTCGGATTTTTGGCGAAATCCTGACCCCGGGGGTTAGGGTGCCGAGGGCTGTTTTTGTTTTGTTTTTTGGTCTCTGGGAAAAGTAGTGTTTTCACCACCAACCTTTGGCCAGGGCCTTTTCTGGGTGTTTGGTGCCATTTTGGAGTGAATGCCAGTTTTTTGCGCAATGTGCCCCTCTAGTCCTCTCTACGTGGCCTTCAATTTTCTCCAGAACATCCCCTTTCTCCAGGCCAAGCCATCACAGTCCCTGCTCCACACCCTTTCATGAGATGTATGAGGTGAATTCTGATAATTTTGCTCACCTGGATGGCGGATAGAGAGGTGTCTGCATGTGTGTAAATTTAGCCTACTGTGCAAAGGTGATATTTACATTATTGCCCTGGCCACTTTGGCCTCTGGCCACTGTCAGGTGGCCCCAGTAGACGGCCCAGAAGGGAAGATGAAAAAGCTTCCCCAACCCTGATGTAACAGAAGAAGAGTACTACCACTACTAGGCCTGCAGCTTAACTCTCAACAAGATGGCAAGGTACCGGTACGTCTTGCTATGGTTAGCTCTGCTTTAGAAAAACCTCCTGATGGATTACTGCAGTGTGTTGTTATTCATTGGGCTGCCTTTACAAATAGTTTGGAAACTCCAGCCAACCCAAAGTACAGCAATGAGGTTATTAATGAGGACTGGTAGATATGCAGTTCCCAAAGTTCCTTGGGGAAAGAGATGGACTCTGAATATTGTAGGGGAATAGGGGGGCGTCTCCTAATAACTCTCAGCTCCCTTAACAAACTACAAGGCAGCAGATGGGACCCATCAGTGTTGTGGCATCTGCTGCCTCCGCCTCACTTGGCCTAATCGTAAGGCTGGCCGTGCCACCTTGACAGATTTCTCCCAAAGTATTATCAAAGTGACTTATGCAGTTTCAGAGACCAAACCAAATCCACACAATTAATCAACTCCCAGAGGTTGTGGCTTTCTCAGAGCACGTGCAAAGACTTGTTTTGGAAGTTAACTCCCGGCTGGAGAAGGGTTCGTCGAAGAAATGCCGCAACCCCCCTGCGCTCTGCCTGTAGCCTAAAGCGAGTTCGCTTTCTGCTATATCGTTTTATTGAGCTCCGTCACCAAAGATTAATGGGGCGCATTTGCATGCAATGCGGCGTATCATATCCAGGGTTCTCCTGCAGAGATGTGCAAACCTCAGGCCAACTACAACGAAGCTCAAAAACGTGAAAAAAGCAAAGTAGGGATAAGTTAGTGCAGGGTTCATAAATATCCCAGAAGTGTCTGTTTGCAACATTAAAGTCCAGTGACCTTCATGAAGTCAAACGGGTATTCAGTCTCAGCTATATATTTTCCTAACCAGACCTCTGCAAAACGGCAGGCACATATGTTTGATGTCAGCAGAGAGAGCCCAGCTGGACCAAGGCTGTATATCTGGGGATTTGAGAGAGCCCAGGTAGTAAAATGGCTATTTGAGCAAGATGTAGGATGTTAACTATATATATATATCTAAGGCATTTACAGAGCTTCTTCAAAGCACACAGTAAAAAGCAGCAAACGTTTTAAAGCAAATGGATAAAAAGTGCTTCTCTGATCTGATATTGGGGCCCAATTGCCTGCAGTTAAGCAAGATGTGTTTGGCTGGAGGATCTTAGGACCAAACTCCATATTATAAGAACCTAAGAAGAGCCCCATTGGATCAGCCCAGTTGGTTGCTGGACCAGCCTATCTGGTCCAGCATCCTATTCTCACAGTAGTCAATCAGATGGCTCCAGGAAGTCCCCTGGCAGGACATTAAAGCAACAGCCGTCCCTCAATGTTATTCATAAGAGCCTAAGAAGAACATGGGTCAACCAGCTCAGTGGCCCGCCTGGTCCAGCATTCTAGCATTTTAGAGTGTTGTTTGTGTTGTACTTTTGTACTGTTTTATTGTTGTTAGCCGCCCTGAGCCCGGCTTCGGCTGGGGAGGGCGGGATATAAATAAAATTTCTTCTTCTTCTTCTTCTTCTTCTTCTTCTTCTTCTTCTTCTTCTTCTTCTTCTTCTTCTTCTTCTTCTTCTGTTCTCACATTGACCAACCAGATAACCATTATAAGAGAGCCAGTGTGGTGTAGTGGTTAAGAGCGATAGACTCGTAATCTGGTGAACCGGGTTCGCTTCCCTGCTCCTCCACATGCAGCTGCTGGGTGACCTTGGGCTAGTCACACTTCTCTGAAGTCTCTCACAAAGTCTCTCACTTACCTCACAGAGTGTTTGTTGTGGGGGAGGAAGGGAAAGGAGATTGTTGGCCGCTTTGAGACTCCTTAAGGGGAGTGAAAGGTGGGATATCAAGTCCAAACTCTTCTTCTTCTTTAAAAAGCTCACCAGCAGGACCCAAGTGCAGCAGAACTCTCCCCGCTTGCGATTCCTGGCTATTGGCATTCAGAGGTGTGCTGCCTCTGACAGCAAAGGGGGAACATAGCGTCAGAGAATCTGATCCCCCTGCCTCATGGCAGGCTGCCAGTAATGGAAAAAACAGGAAACTCTTAGCAAGGTATTTTATTCAATATTCAGAGAGAGAGACGTAGGAAGCAGTGTCTCAGATAATAGCGTTGCTCCAAGTCCCACCCCCTCTATCTCACCTACTGTACGTCATCCCTGCGCCCGCTGATCTGTGCTTTCTGCCTCTGAGCTTTCTGTTCTACTACTTCCAATGCTCACCTGGTCCTGGGAGGAAGAAGAAGAAGAAGAAGAAGAAGAAGAAGAAGAAGAAGAAGAAGAAGAAGAAGAATTTGGATTTGATATCCTGCTTTATCACTACCTGAAAGAGTCTCAAAGCGGCTAACATTCTCCTTTCCCTTCCTTCCCCACAACAAACACTCTGTGAGGTGAGTGGGGCTGAGAGACTGCAGAGAAGTGTGACTAGCCCAAGGTCACCCAGCAGCTGCATGTGGAGGAGCAGGGACGCGAACCCTGTTCCCCAGATTACGAGACTACCGCTCTTAACCACTACACCACACTGGGAGGGGAGGGGTCAGGAATACTTTCTAAGGATGCTGAGTCTGTCAGCTGTCTCTCTCCTGGTGCTTCTTCTCTCCCAATATTTCCCAGCTTCCCCCTTCTGCAGTCTCTATGACCTTCTGCAAACCACTGTTGTAGATCTATACTGTCCTCTTCTCGGGAAGGTTCAGGAAGAGGGGGCAGCGGTCCCTACCATTCCTCCTCGGTCCACTCCCTGAAACATAGTCATCATATATCAATGGCAACATTTTGAGGGATTCCTCAAGGCCAATGACTCTGCAGAACTTGGTCCTGATGCCATTTCACTGGAACAAGATCTTGGCTTTCCAGAAATAGGTACTGGTGACAAACCAGGGATGAGCAACGCACTCGGGTTGAATGTTATCTGTTAACTCTGTTCTATCCCGTTTTCTCTTTGCTATGGTTATTGTTTTTATTTAAACCGTGAACCAAGACAATGTACATTGACCACTAACAACAAACCATACGTTGCATATATTATTGCAAATTTATTGTGCTATTTTTGTGACGTACAAATGGCATGAGGAGACTTGGTCTATTTATTTGTATCATTTATCATGCCTATGATCCCTGTTTATAAAACCTAGTAACAAGTCGATTTAAAAAAACTGAGTGGCAGAAGTGAAGAAGAAGAAGAAGGAGGAGGAGGAGGAGGAGGAAGAGAAGATTTGAGGGCCTAGAGAAAAGCAGCGCAGAGGTAAGGGAGAATTCTTCTTACTGCTGCTTATCTGTTCAGTGTGGAATTTGCTTCCTCCCACTGGGCTTAGCCACAAACTAAGTGTGTGTAAGTAAATGATGCAAGACGAACTCATTACACAGCTGACATAGCAGCAGCTACCTGTGATTCCTTGGTGGGACGAGACCCTTAAGCCACCAGAGAGCTTATGTAAGAGATATTTTGGTTGACGTGGCACCAAATTTAATTTTAAATTTGTTTCTACCCAATAGCACACGAGAGCCAACCTGGATCAGTGGACACAACCCCCTGATTGGTTGGAATTGTTTCAAGAAGGTCATTATAGTGTACAGATCAGAAAACAGAACTGTGACCAGTATATGAACAAGGAAAGTGGTCTCTCTCTGTGTGTGTGATACAAATTTAATAAACCACTACTACTACTACTTTTCACTCTCTGAAGCCTCTTGATTCAACTGGAGCAGTTTCCTGAGTGAACATTTGGCTCAGCCCTTAAATAAACAAGGAGATTGCTCAAAAATTGCTGAGGGCTGAATTATTCACTTTTCCAGCTCATGGTTTTCTAGGATGCTAAGCGATGCATTTTTGACCCTTGCAGAACATGGCATTTCTAATAAGGAAAACAAAGGGCTGTATAATTTTCCTGATGCTGACATGAACGCAAAACAACAACTGGATGATTTAATCCAAATATATATTCATTGAGTTTTAGGGGAAAGATGGGATAAGGGTACACACTGAATAGCAAGAGAAGAGGTGGAAGAGAGAAAGGATGAGTGAATAGTTTTCAAAGGCATCTGGATATATGAAAATCAAGTTTTCAGCATGACCTCTCTAATGCCACCGTTGCGAAATTAGCAGCTGCTGTGACGTCAAAGGAAGGATCTTATTTCTGCTGTAGAGCTGCATGCTTTGAATTCACAATGACTGACTAGGCTTGTGTTGTGTTGCGTGATTGCCTTGGGATTCCTTCTCCGATTTCTACGTAAGGCAGTAGAAGTCTCTGTTGGGAGGAAAGCAACAAAGGCATGCCAGGATCTACCTGAACCACTGGAGGGTGATACTCAGAAAGGCAACAGAGGACTCAGCTACACAGCTGCAAATAAAACGTTTTGAATGTGTTGTAAAGTGCAATGTACAATTGTGACACTAGATGGCGACGGTGAGCTATGGCAAATTCAATGCATTTTTCAAAACGTTTTTTTAAAAAAGCATTTTAACGTTTTCAGCATGTGTGTAGATTCCACCCTGTTCTTCCCTCACTGATTCTTTCTCATGTCGTGTGTCCTAATGCTTTCCTTCCTTCATCCTCCTTCTCTCCTTCTCCAAGCCACTTTGCTTTGGATCTTCCTTTTGTTAACCTCTTGACCTGATGACTCCATGATGGTCCCATATAAGCTTCTACTCAGAATGGCTTTGTTTGCCAGGAATAAAAAACACCTTAAGTTCCTTTATTCTTTCTTTCTCCCCCCCTTTCCCCCAATATTATTATTAGGTTTTACAACAAATTTTAACATATTCACTGCTGATAATATAATCACAAAATAAGTTTCCAAATGCCCCCCACGACTTCCCCCAACTTCCCTTTCTGGTTTATAATGCATTTGCTTCTCCTGCATATTATCTTATTCCCTAATATAGTAGAGTTGAAATTATAGATCATTATTATATTTTATTAGTTAATTGTAAGTGTCTAATCAAACCCGGCAAGTGAGTCTGTTTCTTTACGTTGCTTCTGTATATACATCATAAAAGGTTCACAGTCTTTTTAAAAAGTCTCTATTATCCTAAGTTTCTTTGTTCTTTCAACCAGCAGTCTTGCCAGACTATTTATTTCTGCATTCTGCTGATGTTTGTGTGTGTGTGTGTGTGTGTGTGTGTGTGTGTGTATAACCCAAAAGGTCCCTTTCTCCAGCATCCTAGAGTCACCCAACCAGCATGTTGTTAGCATCCGTCTCCTACGCAAGAGACAATGGAGTGCGCTTCTGGAGGTGAAGTCAAACTGCTGCCTTGGCAGCACCCAAGTGACTTCCCCTGGGCTGCCCAGACAACAGGACTCCCCTCTCAGCCTCGCTGATGTGGTCCAAAGAAAAGCAGAGCAATACAATGCATGCAGGTCATTGTCTATAAAATTTTATTTTCAGTTTATGAAGCAATTCTATATCCTCCCACCACGCTGACAAAGAATTCTACGAAACAGTAGTCAATATCCGGAATCACTGTTCAGTGTTGGACATCGTATTTGCTGCATACACAAAGCTTCACAGCTTGTCTTTCATCGTACACAGTCTGGTACCTCGCTTCATTTAAAGATTTTCAGAGACTTTGAGACTAAAGATTTCATTTTGTACTTGTGATGGTTTGAAGGAATTCTATAAAGATTGTCTATTGCGTATGTACATGGTCATCGTGTTGCCTAGACATTGCTGACGTTCTCTTTGCAACACAGTGGTCCAAAGGAAAGAAGAGCAATACATTTGGCACCAGCTGGGCTGCAGGAGTTGCCAGAAGGAGACCTACAAGGCACCATCCAACCATCTTAGGGACTCCACTCCAGATTTGTGTAGGGTATACGCCTAAGCCTTTACTTTCCCCAAATATATCCTGCAAGGCAGTAGAGGTTTAGGATCAGAGTTTTCCTTCTCTTAGATGGGCTACCTTCCCAGGTTGACAAGCCCCATCTGCCCCTCCACAGCACATGCAGAAACCACCTTCTTGACCGCTGGACCCACTATTGGTCTCATCTGCTCAATCCGCCAGAGCCTATCTCTACACGCAGGGGAAGTCCCTAACAATCAGCATGGAAGTGGAACTTTTTAGTCACTGAAAAAAGCATTCTTGCCCTTTGTGCCTTTTGGAGCCAATCAGAGTAAAAGGGAGACAGGGTCGCAGGTGGCGCTGTGGGTTAAACCACAGAGCCTAGGACTCGCCGATCAGAAGATTGGCGGTTCGAATCCCCACAACGGGGTGAGCTCCCATTGCTCTGTCCCAGCTCCTGCCAACCTAGCAGTTCGAAAGCACGTCCAAGTGCAAGTAGATAAATAGGTACCGCTCCAGCGGGAAGGTAAACAGCGTTTCCATGTGCTGCTCTGGTTCTCCAGAAACGGCTTAGTCATGCTGGCCACGTGACCCAGAAGCTGTACGCCGGCTCCCTCGGCCAGTAAAGCGAGATGAGCGCCGCAACCCCAGAGTCGGCCATGACTGGACCTAATGGTCAGGGATCCCTTTACCTTTACAGAGTAAAAGGAGGTGAGTCAACCACTGAGGATTGGCTCCCAGGGTCACTCTGGAGAAAGGTTGTGGGAAGAGCACCAAGGAGGAGTTGTTCTGCATGCTCCAAAGCTCAGCATTTAGGAACACTGAAAGCACAGTTTTCAGAGAATGGTGTGCAAGTTATTTTACGTGCAATGGGACTTCAAGGAAAATGCAACTTAACTCACTCAAAAATATTATACTGGAGCACTCAGAATGATTCACCTGTGTATGTGCTCAGAAAATAGTAGAAACAGACAGACGTCTGCATTGATCTCTAATTATTATTATTCCATAATTATAGGATTATTGCATAATCTTAGAAGCTTGTATGTAACAGAAGGGAGCATGGCTATGACTACCATGAAGGAACCCTCCACTTCTGAATTCGCCGCTACTGTGGATATATATAGCCAAACTCCAACAGCATCAGCCTATAGACTCATGAAATATTTGTATGAGCAAATCTGACCAGTTGCACGATATCTCATTATGCATAGTGATCCCTGATTGGCTAGAAGAAGCCCCCAAAGTTTGGCAGTTTCCCTGAGCTAAAGATTTTGTGTGTCTGTGTCTGTTACCATGGAGGGGGGGGGAGGGGAATAAGACCATTAAGTCTAGTATTGAAAATTACCTAACGCTTTCACTGTTATCTCTGATGAACAGAGAACCACAAACTGGCCACCGGCCACTGTGTCCGTAGCGTTACTTAAAGAGAGAACAAAATCCAGACCTACAAAGGTCCCTTATGCAACTCTGGCTTTTAAAAAATACCCCGTTAAATATTTCATGGTTGCTGCGGGCAGCAACCTTTCTCGTCGTCAGCCTTCTCCTGCGTTATGAAACATTTATCAGCCCAAGCCAGGAAGTCAACATCGCTGGCTGACAAGCCTGAAATTATTTGCAAACTGAGATGGAGCGAGTGAAAAGATATGTAGCACATGACCCTGAGGATTATGCTAAGCAAAAGAGTGAAGCAGGGGGGGCTGATCCCTTACAGCAGATGGGGCAGTGCCCCACAAACCTCTGTCTGCCCTCATCCTGCTTCCACTTGCCTGCCTTCCTAGTTCCATCCAGTCCATGGGGTGGCCCTGCCTGTCAGTTTCCTCCTCCTCAGCCTCAGTGTCGCCCTCTCCAGGAGGGAGGAGGATGGGGACAAAGCTAGAATCCTTTGGCTCTGCCTGCCATTGGCTCTGGCGCCACCTACTGTTGGCCTCCCTGCCTTCTGCCCTATCAGCTGCCACTGCCTTCCAGTACTGTCCTTGTTAAGTTGTGGGTGAACATATCAGACGACACAGCGATTCTTCAAACAGCTCTTGTTTATTCACAGACCCTCAACTGAAGGGTTCAGCCAGCCTGCTTATATAGAGCTCCACTACAACGCAACAATAACAACTTTCTGTAACTATCCAATCACTGAACGTCACTTTCAATTCCTTATTTGCATATGTGGACCTGAGTGAAAACTATCTACAGTATCCCCCTGCTGGCCCAGGGTGAGAACTTCAGTACATAACAGTCCTGGCCCTGAAATGGCAACTAGGTGGCTGGGCAAGGGAGCTACCAGAATAGAAAGAGATGGTTATTCCAAAATACCATAAGCAGGCAAGGATGCAGTTTGGCTGATGGTTTTCAAACAAGCTTTCTGTGTCTGTTTGCCCTGGAGACCTGTCAGGAGAAAAGAAGCAAGCATACCTCTCAGTAAAGATGAAGTCAATCTAGACTACCCACTCCTAGGCAGAAGTGGGGGGTCTGCAACCAAATGTTACAGCATGGAGTACTCCTGTCTAGGGCTTCAACCAGCCAGCCACACCCCTTCCTGAGAAAGGATTTCAACCCTCATTTTCTCATAATTTCCAACAGTTAATCAGCACCTGCCAAAGGAATGTGGTATTGAAAAAGAGGAATGCTACCTACGTAGGGAATATGCTGAAAATGTGATTTCATTTACTTTAAGGAGATTTTCCAGCTTAAACTGGCCTCTCATGACCTGCCAACTGCACTAGGTAAAGATTGCAGCCCAGGGGGCTGAGCCGTTTCACTCAAACTCAAAATTAACTTTGGAAAGAATGAATGGCATGGTGGCGATTCAAGGGAACGTTTGTTCTGAAATAATCACGATGGAGACTACCTGATTTCAGGTTGTTCAAAAAGATCCTTGCCTCAAGCTGACCCCAATCATATCCTACAGGCCACGGCAAATCATGAGCAACCATCCCAGCCTATTCTTCCTTCCTTGGGACAGGTAACCATTGACGTCTCACTGCCACCTGTGACACCTCTGTCCCCATTTTCTAAATGTTCTGTGTGCCAATCCCCTTTGTCTAGCCAGGACTGCTTCTTCTTCTTCTTTGGCGATCACTCGTAGCCGAGTAAGATTGTCTTCCATAAACACGGTTTTAACAGTGAGTCCGTAAGTGACTGTGGAGACCAATTCTGGATCCACACGTCCTTCCCCAGTGGGGACATAGGTTTCCGGGCGGGAGTTGATCACATTAAAGGTTTACTAAGCATGCCTTCCTCTTAGCATGTTTCTCCCTTTCGTCCTGAGTTCGAGCATCTTCAAAGCCCATGACACCTTTGGAAAAGGCTGTTCTCCAGTTGAAGCGCTCACAGGCCAGTGTTTCCCAGTTGTTGGTGTTTATACTACATTTTTTAAAAAAAAGATTTGCCTTGAGAAAGTCTTTAAACCTCTTTTGTTGACCACCAGCATTACGCTTTCCATTTTTAAGTTAGGAATAATAGAGTAGTTGCTTTGGAAGACGATCATCAGGCATCCGCACAAGAAGAACATAAGAAGAACCTTGCTGCTGGATGTGGCCATATGGCCCATTTAAATAGTTATTTTTACTGATTATTTTGTTGTTCTGTTCTTTTTGTAAACTGCTTTGAGGTTGTTGGCTTTCCCCACCACCAAGCAGTGTATAAACGTAGTGAAATAATAAAATATTATAAATAGTCTGGCATCCTGTTCTCACAAGTGGCTAACAAGATGCCTGTTGGAAGACGGTAAGTAGGATCCTGAGGACAAAGGCCCTCTCCCCTCCTGTCATTTCCAGCAACTGATATTCAGAAACATGGTTGCCTCGGACTGTGGAGGCAGAACATTAACATGGTGTCACAGTGTTTTAAATGCATGGTGTGACTGTGGCCACCAATAATAATCAATTAGTGGTGGATTTATACTGCCTTGGCTCTGAGGTCTTCAGGGGAGGTCCTCTTCTCTGTGTCACCACCTTCACAGATATGTTTACTGGGGCCTTCTCAGTGGTGGCTCCCAGACTTTGGAAATCCCTCCCTAGAGAAGCTAGATTGGCTCGCTCGTTGTTGACGTTTCACCAGAAGCTGGAGACTTTTGGTTCCAACAGTCTTTGGGAAACTGACTGACTTTTTTTTTTTAAGGGCTTTTAATAGTGTTGTGCTGTATTTATTATCTATATTTCAATAAATCTGTTTTTTTATATTGTTTTAATCCCATTAGCATTCAGTTACATTCTCATCTTTGCCTTTTATATGTTTTCAGCCTTGTCATTTTAATTTGTGTAAGCTTCGTTGAGTCCTGGTCTGGGGAAAAGGCAGGATACAAATAAATGGAGTAATTATTATTATTATCATCCGGGACTGCCCACACATTCTGCATCATTTGCTCTGCAAAAAGCATTGAGATTAATGAACTTGGGTTAACCATGGCCAGGGATACAACCCTATAGGATTTTGTTCTTTTAAAAAAATATGGGTTTTATCCAGCACTGGTTCTACTACTGTAAATAATGGACATGATTAATCTAGGTGCCTTGTTTCAGACCCTCCAAGTGTCCCTGTTTTCCAGGGATGTCCCTGATTTAGAGAAGCCATCCCGGTTTCTGATTTGATACCGGAATGTCCCACTTTCCAATCGCCTTCTAAATCCGGCCCACGGACGGTCTGGGAATCAGCGTGTTTTTACATGAGTAGAATGTGTCCTTTTATTTAAAATGCATCTCTGGGTTATTTGTGGGATCAGCCTGGTGTTTTTACATGAGAATGTGTGTTTTTATTTAAAATGCATCTCTGGGTTATTTGTGGGAAATAGGAATTCGTTCATTTATTTTTTTTTCAAAATATAGTCCGGCCCCCCACAAGGTCTGAGGGACGGTGGACCGGGCCATGACTGAAAAAGGTTGCTGACCCCTGTCTTAGGATGTCCCTATTTTCACTGGAGAAATGTTGGAGGGTATGGAGTTACCCGACTCCCAAGCTGTCTGAAGGTAATCCTGTATAGAGACATTTTTAAATGTTTAATGTTTTACTATGTTTGTATATATGTTGGAATGAACTGTTGTAGTAGTTACTTCTGATTTCTTAGTTATTGTTGAACCCTAAATAAAGTATTAAAAAATTTAAAATAAAAATGAAAATGTTTGTATATATGTTGGAAGCTTCCCAGAGTGTCTGGGGCAACCCAGTAAGATGTGTGGGGTATAAATAATAAAATTATCATTATGGAATTGGATGTCCCTATTTTCATCGGATAAATGTTGGAGGTTATGCTGTTTTCAATGGGTCTACCCCAAGTAGGACTTAGTTCAATACAATCCTGTATTTCCTTCCTGGGCAGGGAGGATGGTTCAGTTAATGCAAAACAAATTTGTTTTGCATTTCGGCATCGAAAAGCCACAGCAGATGTCTCGTTGACATGCTTAATGGGTTTACAAGGCAGCCTGCTTAGAAACGGAGGTCCCCCACCCTTGTCAGAAACAGCAGGTTGTTTGTAAGCCGAGGCAGGAAAGCGAGCGAGAAGAAAAGCCCCAAACAATCTGTTTTCTGGCTGCATTGAAAACAGCACATCATAAGCTCACAACAGGACCCTCCTGGCTGTTTTCTGTTTATTACATTGAAAAATGAAAGCGTAGGCCGGCTGGCCGACATTAATTTTGTCACCCCTGCAGGGAATCACCCATCTTGACTGCCTGCCTTTTGTTTGGCTTCGTTTCTCGGGGGGGAAATAACTGGCGCCTGTCGAGTTAGCAAAAATACATCCCCAACTGGCTGCTTGCAGAGGGGGGGCTGGTGACTGTATCTCAGCACCGTGACAAAATGGCCTCTCCAGCACTGGAACTCCATTTACAAGAGTTCATTTGGGCCATTCCAAGGGTAGGCAACCTAAGACCCAGGGGCCGGATGCAGCCCAATCGCCTTCTCAATCCGGCCCACGGACGGTCCGGGAATCAGCGTGTTTTTACACGAGTAGAATGTGTCCTTTTATTTAAAATGCATCTCTGGGTTATTTGTGGGGTCTGCCTGGTGTTTTACATGAGTAGAATGTGTGCTTTTATTTAAAATGCATCTCTGGGTTATTTGTGGGGCATAGGAATTCATAGAATCATAGAATCATAGAGTTGGAAGAGACCACAAGGGCCATTGAGTCCAACCCCCTGCCAAGCAGCAAACACCATCAGAGCACTCCTGACATATGGTTGTCAAGCCTCTGCTTAAAGACCTCCAAAGAAGGAGACTCCACCACACTTCTTGGCAGCAAATTCCACTGTCGAACAGCTCTTACTGTCAGGAAGTTCTTCCTAATGTTTAGGTGGAATCTTCTTTCCTGCAATTTGGATCCATTGCTCCGTGTCCGCTTCTCTGGAGCAGCAGAAAACAACCTTTCTCTCTCCTCTATGTGACATCCTTTTATATATTTGAACATGGCTATCATATCACCCCTTAACCTCCTCTTCTCCAGGCTAAACATGCCCAGCTCCCTTAGCCGTTCCTCATAAGGCATTGTTTCCAGGCCTTTGACCATTTTGGTTGCCCTCCTCTGGACACGTTCCAGTTTGTCAGTGTCCTTCTTGAACTGTGTCACTGTCGTTCATTATGTTTTTTCAAAATATAGTCTGGCCCTCCACAAGGTCTGAGGGACAGTGGAGCAGCCCACAACTGAAAAAGGTTGCTGACCCCTGGGCTATTCTTATGCCTCGGGGTGGCAAACATGCAGCATTGATCCAGCCTGTGGCTGCCATTTTGTTACTGTTCGGGAGCCAAGCCGTTCCAGTACCGAGGTACCACTGTATATGTATTTCTATTTGGTTGAAGAAGTGCATCGCAACGTTCAGGAAATTTTCAGTTTGCATATTGTATCCGGAAGTGCGAATCATGTCAGTCTGTGTTACAGACCAAACAGAACGGACTTCTTCCACATTCCTAAATACTATACAGCTGGTTTCATTCCTTGTTGACTGGTTTCAGAAGAGGTGTTGGGGAGTGCTTATCTATACGGAGGGGTTTAGACTAAGACCAACTACAGTTCCCACAATTCTTTGAGGGCCCTGAAAATGCCTTCCTAGAAATATGTCCTTGACCTCTGACCTCTTGCTTGCTTGGAGAAGAGGATACAGAGGGTGCCTGGATGCGGAAACTGCCTTAATGCACAAAGGCAAAATTTGCATCTGTTGCTCCTCCCTCTTTGCCTCTGGCTCCACCCACCACTAGTGTCTGGCTCTGGAAAGGTTGATCAAAAGGTAAATGTGGTCTTTGGGTGGAGGACCAAGGTATAGGGCGGTATATAAATTCAATAAATAATAATAAATACAGTAAATAAAAAGTTTCCCCACCCCTGAGTTAAATTGTGATTTCTTCCCCTGAGCTATAACCATTGGTGACTGGTGCCCATTGGGACTAACAGGCAGAAAAATGCAGGTAAGGGAGGTAGTCACAAGAAAAACCTGCATCCCACCAGGAGAATTTCACTAATAAATCAATCAATCCCTTCCCCTTTAATAATTTTAAAATGGCATTTCTTGGATGGTAGCAGGGAAAACACAGGGGAAATGTTTGGCCACACACGAACTAGGGCTTTTTACCGGTTGATACCGGAAATATAATTCTTGGACTAGACAGGTCCTTAACCTGATTCAACACAGCTTTTATGTTCAATCAGAAAACAGCAACCAGAGTAACCTTGGCAAAGAATTTTGAAGTGCAGCATAATCTATACCCCCAATTACCACAACCATTTTCAGAAGCGACATTGTGCTTTTGCTGCATTTGTCCTTCAAACAAATCAAAACAAAACCACAGACAGCATCAACTGGAATGGATATTCAGTATAAATACTGGTTCCTCTCCCGTTCTCCCTGCACTATTAGTTCCGGATTAAGAACAGTCGCATCCACAAGGGCCCTAGCCTACCCAGCCTTTGGTTCTTGCACAAAGGATAGGGTTGGATCCAATGTTAGTCCTACTCGGAATAGACACATTGAACTGAACAAACCTTTGGGGTGCAGCCAGTACTAGTTGCTCATGGTAATTATGTTCCTTAACTTCAGTGGGTTTACTCTGAGCAGGGCTAGTATCGGATGCAACCATAGGTGTGTGCATGGGGTGTTTAAAAGCCCCAGAGATTGTGCCAAAGAGGAGAGATTATGGAGGAGCAACCCAGCTCCTTCAGCTGCTACAGAGAAACGGTGGGAGAGAGACAGAGGCAGAAGAGGGGAGGAGGGAAGCAGGGAGAGACGCAGGAATGGAAAAAAGCTGGAATGGATCTGCAGTTTCTGCCCATGTCTGTCTCTGGAAAGGATGGTGGTGTGATTGGCAATAAGGGAAGAGGCTGCTTCTAGAGACAGAATTTGGTACTTGGATTCTCTCTCTTTTTAGTTTGTATTTCTTTAAGTTTAGTTGTTTTGTTTTTTAGTTTAGGTTCCTTCGTCCATTTGATGAATGAAAACAATGTCCTTTACAACAGTTGTTGTTGTTTAGTCGCTTAGTCGTGTCCGACTCTTCGTGACCCCATGGACCAGAGCACGCCAGGCACTTCTGTCTTCCACTGCCACCCACAGTTTGGTCAAACTCATGCTGGTAGCTTCGAGAACACTGTCCAACCATCTCGTCCTCTGTCGTCCCCTTCTCCTTTTGCCCTCCATCTTTCCCAACATCAGGGTCTGTTCCAGGGAGTCTTCTCTTCTCATGAGGTGGCCAAAGTATTGGAGCCTCAGCGTCAGGATCTGTCCTTCCAGTGAGCACTCAGGGCTGATTTCCTTCAGAATGGATAGGCTTGATCTTCTTGCAGTCCATGGGACTCTCAAGAGTTTCCTCCAGCACCAGAATTCAAAAGCATCAATTCTTTGGCAATCAGCCTTCTTTATGGTCCAGCTCTCACTTCCGTACATCACTACTGGTAAAACCATAGCTTTAACTATACGGACCTTTGTTGGCAAGGTGATGTCTCTGCTTTTTAACATGTTGTCTTTACGACAGAGTATTCAACAAATCTTTGCCTTTAAAAAATAAATTAAATTTCCCTGGACGCTCACCCTCATAAAATGTGTTGTGCACGCCTATGGATACAACCTTCGGAACTATTTTTAATTGAAATGCATGCAAATTAAATCAAACGCGCACAACGACTCAAGGAAAATGCCTTCCATTGGGTGACAGAGCTAACAATTACAAACGAGCTTGAGGAACGTCAAGCGTAAAAGACGGGAAACAAAAGCCCAGGCGTCGCGGGAGACAGCTCTGTCCTGCGACGACAACAACGTAACGATAGCTACTTTCACATTCCCATGTCTGGTGTCATGAATATTTTCCGGCTTTCTAATAGAGCAACTATTGCTCAGGCAACCACTGGAAACGTGTGGGCAGTTGGGGAAGAAAGGTTTTTAATTTTGCCTCAGTCGTCTCACAATGAATACAAACAGACACATTCTGTACTGTCAAGACGGTTCTCTCCCTCCCCAACATGTCTCGAAAAGAGTTATTGAAAACATTGTTATTCTGCATCTCCTTAATAGCTACACTGATGGTTATGGGTTATTATTAGTGCATTTAACAAATGGCAGCGTGATGGCAGCACGATTATTCTATTTTGGGGGGCAAGGCGGTCTGGGATTCTTAACGTAAGAAGCAGAACAACATTAAGAAGAGCTCTGCGGGATCATCTCTCTCTTTTTTTGAAATAATTTTTATTTGATTTTACATACAAAAGGTTATAAGAAAACCAGAGACATAACCATAAATAGAGATTTCTCTGAATCTCCAGACTTCCCACCCTCCCTTCCATGGGTCCTATTGTCAATATCGTCAACTGCATATTATTTCACAATCCATATATTGTATCTCTCCATATTGACCACAGTATTTGTCACATTACAAGCGTTGTTAAAATCCTGCTAATGTTTTCATCTGCTTATAGTGATCTCCTAAATAAATTATAAAATTTTCCCATTATTTCTTGAAGTTTTTGTCCTCTTGGTTCCTGAGCTTTCCGGTCAGCTTTGCCATTTAGGAGTATTCCAACAGTTTGATCTGCCATTCCTCTCTGGTAGGGACTTTGTCTTCTTTCCATCTTTGGGCTAGTAGCAACCGTGCGGCTGTTGTCGTGTACATAAAAAGTCCTTTCTGCTCTTTTGGGATGTTGATACCTACAATTCCTAATAAGAAAGCTTCTGGGTTTTTTTTACAAAAGTTATTTTAAATATTTTCTTCAATTCATTAAATATCATTTCCCAGAATGCTTTAGTTATCATACCAAACATCTAGTGCAGCATCCTGGTTCTGGGGTGACCATGTACCCTACTGTAAAGGGGAAGGGCTGTAGCTCAGTGGTAGAGCATCTGCTTTGCATGCAGAAGGTTGCAGGTTCAATCCCCAGGATCTCCAGCCAGGACTGCGAATGCTTCCTACCTGAAAACCCTGGAGAGCCACTACTGGTCAGTGTGGACAGTGCTGAGCTAGATGGACTTAGTGGTTCAACACAGGCTGTAGCTCAGTGCTAGAGTCCCTGCTTTGCTTGCAGAAGGTGAAGTCCCTGCTGCTTGCTGGGAGGGGTGGGGAGGAGATGGGATCATCGACCATCCGCATAGTGCCTGTGGCCAGGGATGCTGGGCACTGGAGTCAAAAATTTCTGGAGGGACCACCAGGTAAGGGGCAATTGTCCATCCATGAGTGAGTAAAGCTACATTGGGAGGACATGATGCAATATTTTAATGCATCGTGGACTCAGCAAGCTGACTTGTGGTCCACCTTGGCAGGTAAGGTGGAAGAGAGCCAGCAATGGAGCAGCTGGTCCACCAGAGAGCGCTTTGCCTGGGGCATCGCCAAAAATACCAGCAGCCCTGAAGGTGGGAAGGATGTAGGCAGGCAGACTGCTGCCTGTTGGGATCTCCGCTCGGCCAAGCTGATAAAGCTCATTTTCCTCCGGAATTGCCCCTGACAATAGTTAATGACCTGAGCCTTTGATGAGGCCTCAGGCGCACCCCCGATTCAGCAGAGCATCCAAAGCAGCACGCGGAAGTGATGAGATTTATGGATACATGCTATGCTTTATTACTAAGCTCCGCAGAGAGCAAAGAAAAATAAATCCTTTCTCTGTGAGAGCAGAGAGCAACTGAACAACAAAGGAACAAAGGAACAGGAAACCATTAACGTCACATCCATCTCTCGTCTCCCATGAGACTTCCAACAGTATGGAATGTGTCTGGAATGTAAACAGAGTCTTGTGACTCTAAGCAGCTACTCAGTGGCAAACAGAAACTAACATCCTCCCCCTTTCTGTGAACACCACTGGGCAGCGTGTCAGTACAATCTCCGTACAAACCCAATTTCTGTACATAGGTACAGTGTTGATCCTTCAGAACAGCCTTGGACAATAAATCAGCAGGAATTTCATTACCTGGCATGTAGGACATCGTTACGAGTCCTTTCTGAACACATTCTCTAGCATGTTGCAGCTTCAGTCGCAAGTGCTTAGTGCTTTGCTCACAACCTTCAAAGCCAAACATGCTTTGTTGTCCTGATAAACCTGGATTGGACATTTGACAGGAATTCTCATGTCTTTACACAACTACAGAGCCTTGGAGAGCTAAGCCTCTGGCCTGAAGACAACACTCCACAGCTTCCCTCCTGATGTGCTCCTGGCACTGCCAGACTGTTGGGATGGGATGGGAGGAATCTGGTTCTTCAGCACCAGATGTCCATGAAGGTCCAGGCCCTCTAAACCCTGGTGGTCTGGGAATTCCTACTGGGAGTTCTTGTCCAGCTTCCTCAGGTATCCCTGTCTTTTGCAGTCGTCTCTGAGCCCTGGCTGAGACCCAGCCTCCAACTCTGTATCCAGGGCACCGCTGGGTACAGGGGTCGTGACACACTGCGACTCAGCCCAGTCACTGTCTCTCAGACTCGCCTCCCTCACAGGGTTCTTATGCGGATAAAATGGCAGTGAAGCAAAACTGCACTTGATTGAGAACACCAGCATGAAACGGATAAGATTTGCCAGGGCAGGGGGTAGGTTGGGGGAAAGTTTTCTGACCACCCCTGCACACGTCCCCTTTTCCGCATTGAGGTTCAAACCAGGAGAAAAATGTGCTACAGGCAGCTGTAGGCTTTCGCTGCATTTCAACCCCCCCCCAATAGATGTTATAAAAATTGAAAGATCTACAGTTCACTGGTTTTTATTTCTAGGGCGCCTTTATGCCGACGCTCGCAAATTGGCTCATTTTGTAAGCTCAGCAAGCAGATTCCCTCTCAAATAGGGTCGCCTGAACCCCATTAGACCGAAGCAGTTGCATTTCTGTCAGCCGTGCTGGTTTCGCTATGAAGCTACTCACACATTGCCGGAGGTAAGCTTTCTCGCTCTGAAATGAAGGGTGCTATTATAAATGAGATAACCCAGTTCGAGTGAGTATTTGTTCTTTTGGGGGATTTTTTTTTTAATATAAAAAAACCCCATCCTGTTTTTGTTGCTTAGTTCCAAACCAAAGAAAAAAAGGAGGGGGGGAGGAGGAGATTAGGAGCTGGTAAACATGAACTGAATTCATTTCTTTCAGGCAGAAAAATAGAAACCTAAGATTTTCTTAGGTATTTTGTGAACATGCCAGCTGTATGGGTTTGGACGATTTGCCAGTATTCTGTGAACACACCAGTTATCTGGGTTTGCACAACTGACGTGGGTCCAAGCAAATTGGTGCAGCGAGTCCACATAAAAGCAATCCACTTTCTGAGGTTAGGAAAAGTAATGGGAAAATACATAGGGAAAGTGTGGGTGAATGAGAAGATGTGTAAAACATCCCACAAGCAAATTGGGGTGAATGCTAATCGTTGTATAGCCACCCTGTGCAAATGAGAACAAATCAGAACAAGTGCTCAATAAAGACTGGACATGGTCACATCCACACAATACACTTAAAGCACATGGCTTGAGCTGGTTGCTCCAGCTCAGCCGCATGGCTCTCACAAGCCACTCAATGAGTTCCTATACCAATAATCTAGGATCTTTCACCACTTTGTAACTAAGCTGAGTTTTACTGCCTGTGCAGCTTTTTTGAAGCCTATGAACCTGACCTTTGCAGAGTTTGTAAGTAAACCATTTTTTAACTTACCATCTGGGTGGTCTTTTTCCTATGCTGGGGGAAGAGGGAAGATTTAGAAAGAAACTTTCCAGGGGGAAATTTTGGAACTCATTTGGAGTGGCACATAAAGGTCTAACAGTCTATTTCTACACTTTACTTTGCTGCATATTTAGTGACTTTAAATCTCTGCTGGGGTTCTTTCACCAAAGAGTACTGGCTCCAAACTAGGGTCTTGGCATCCAGGAATTCTCATATATGAGTTACAAAGCAACTTGAGGTGCTTTGTGTGGTCCTTGATCTGCCCTGCCATGCCACATGGGAGTGCTGCTTCTCTCTGTCAGGGCACAGGTCCCCCACAAATAACTCCCACTGACCCTTGTGATTCAGTGTTTCTAAAGGACAGGTGCACATTCTTGGTTATGGGTAGAGTGGAAGATTATGGGGAGAGCTTGTGCTGTAAGGGCCTTTAGGGAAAATGGATTTACAGTGGTACATAATTTCAATTGCATTAAGCATAGATTATGCCAACCTGACACCCTCTAAATGTTTTGGACTACAACTCTCATCAGCCTCAGCCAACTGCTGGGAGATGTAGTGCAGAACATCTGCAGGGTGCCATGTTGGGAAAATGCTGGACTACACACATACAGACCCCACTGAATTTGATTTTTGCTGGGGAAATCTATGTGGGGGAAGCTGGGGATCAAACTTTCAGCACTCCTTTATGAGGCCAGAGCTCTTAGGACATCTTGACCAATGAACTTGATGTTCTGCCTCTTCAGCAGATGGTGCTTTTAATCCTCAGACCCGGGGGCTGGGGGGCCCTATGGAACCTTACTGAGCTGGTTCATGTCATTAATGCAATATTCAGGATTCAGCATCATGACTCAACCCCAGCAGGAACTGTCCGTCACAGAAATTGGGGGAGGGCAGAGTGAGCCTCAAGAGCTGACTGCCAGATGGTTCAGCCCCAGAACATTGGTTAAGGGATTGGCGTGGTTTGGGTGGACAACTGCTATGGCTTCCTAGAGAAAGACCCACTGGCGGAGGAAGAGGAGTGCGGGGGGAGCACATTGCCCCCAGCAGCGCGATCCCGGAGGGGTACCATCGCGGCTGGCCCCCTGCCCGCACTGGGTGCCACACCCCTGCAGGCGGTGTGCCACGCCCCAGGGCACGCGCCCCTGGGATGCACACCAGCCCCACACCACCTGCTCTCCACACACCCTGGTGCTGGAGCATGAAGCTCCGCCACTGGAAAGACCATCAGCATTAAAAGAGGATACATATTGTTGCCGCTCGGATGCTACTAGCCCAGAGATGGAAAGAATATAAAGCCCCTACCAGAGAGGAATGGCAAGCTAAGCTGATGGACTATGCTGAAATGGCAAAGCTGACTGGAAAACTCAGGAACCAAGAGGACGAAAACTTTTAAAAAAGAATGGGAAAATTTTATAACTTATCTAGGAGATCACTGCAAGCAGATTGAAACATTAGCAGGATCTGAAACCCACCTGTAATGTAACAAATACTATGGACAATATGGATTGATATAAAATATAGAATATGGAAAAATATATGCAGTTGCAAATGTTGACAATAGGATCCGTGGAGGGGGTGGGGGGAAGTCTCGAGATTCAGAGTAATCTCTATATATGGATATGCATTTGGAATGCTATAAATTCATATTTGTAAAATCAAATAAAAATTATTTTAAAAAAAGAAAGAAAGGAGGATACATTCTGTTATAGAGATTGCATAGAAGGTACAGTAGGATGTCCTTATTTTATCCTAGAAATGTTGGCAGGTATGGAGTTATCCAACCCCCGAGCCACCTGAAGACAGCCCTGTATAGGGAAGATGTTTTTTTAAATCCCAATGTTTTACAGTGGTACCACGGGTTACAAACACTTCGGATTACAGACTCCACTAACCCAGAAGTATTACCTTGGGTTAAGAACTTTACCTCAGGATGAGAACAGAAATCATGTGGCAGCGGCGCAGCGGCAGCAGGAGGCCCCATTAGCTAAAGTGGTATCTCAGGTTAAGAACGGTTTCAGGTTAAGAATGGACCTCTGGAACTAATTAAGTTTGTAACCAGAGGTACCACTGTATTATGTTTTTATATAGGTTGGAAGCCGCCCATAGTGCAACCCAGTCAGATGGGTGGGGTATAAATTGCAAAATTCTTCTTCTTCTTCTTCTTGAATAGGGAGCCCCTATTTTCATCAGGGGACGCGGGTGGCGCTGTGGGTTAAACCACAGAGCCTAGGACTTGCCGATCGGAAGGTCGGTGGTTCAAATCCCCGCGACGGGGTGAGCTCCTGTTGTTCGGTCCCTGCTCCTGCCAACCTTGCTGTTCGAAAGCAAGTTAAAGTGCAAGTAGAGAAATAGGTACCGCTCTGGCGGGAAGGTAAACGGCGTTTCCATGTGCTGCTCTGGTTCGCCAGATGCGGCTTAGTCATGCTGGCCACATGACCCGGAAGCTGTACGCCTGGCTCCGTCGGCCAGTAAAGCGAGATGAGCACCGCAACCCCAGAGCCCGCCATGACTGGACCTAATGGTCAGGGGTCCCTTTACCTTTACCTATTTTCATCAGAGAAATGTTAGAAGGTATGCTGTAGATTCTGTCTTTGGCATGCCAGGTAGCACTGGGATTGTACCTGAACAGAAAAAAGCAGCCATTATAACCAGTTTTTGAACATCAACACAGTTACAAGTTGAAAGTGGACATGATCATCCTTGAAGAAGTCCACACCATACCTCAAGGTGGCGCTGTGGGGCCATGTCTAGGTCTCCAGCAGCCTCACTGTTGACATCTTTCTAAGGAGAAACCAAATGTCTTATTTGCCGATGCTACCCCTGCAAAGGCTAAATTCAGGGTGTGGTGTTCACAAAGTGGGCTGTCTTCCAACTGAGTTCTACTATAGGCCATTGAAACAATAGGTCTAAGTTAAAGGTAAAGGTAAAGGGACCCCTGACCATTAGGTCCAGTCGTGGCTGACTCTGGGGTTGCGGAGCTCATCTCGCTTTACTGGCCGACGGAGCCAGGCGTACAGCTTCCGGGTCATGTGGCCAGCATGACTAAGCTGCTTCTGGCGAACCAGAGCAGCGCACGGAAACGCCGTTTACCTTCCCGCCGGAGCGGTACCTATTTATCTACTTGCACTTTGACGTGCTTTCGAACTGCTAGGTTGGCAGGAGCAGGGACCGAGCAACGGAAGCTCACCCCATTGCAGGGATTCGAACCGCTGACCTTCTGATCTGCAAGTCCTAGGCTCTGTGGTTTAACCCACAGCGCCACCCATGCTGCCCATTAACTTCAGCAGGTCTACTCTGCATGGCATTAACATTGGATAGCACTAATTGAGCCAACATAACTTAGTGACCCCAAGTTAGCACACACACAGAGGCTCAAATTCAGAAATAGAGTTGTATCCAATGTTAGCCCTACTTAGAGTAGACCCATTGAAGCTTTGTGGCTGTGTTTTTGCATACCGCTTAAGGATTCTGATATATTAAGTGGTTTAGAAATGCTTTTAAACAGACACAAAAAAGTGTTGCATCCAGTGCTACTCCTACGCAGAGTAGACCCACCGATGTTGTCCGGCATGGCTAACCCTAAGTTCCCATGATATAAGTTGGTATGGATGCTTTATAGATGTTTTGCATAATGTTTCCCAGACATTTATTGACCGATTTCGTATGTTTCGTAAGCCACTTTGATATATTTTATTATTACTATTTATTTATTGTATCTCACCTTCTCCTCGAAGGAGCTCAAGGTAACGTGCATGGTTCATCATGGTTCAACAACCCTGTGAGGTGAGCTTAGGCTGAGAGGATTGAAACCTTGGTGCCCCAGGTCCTAGTCCAACTCTCTAAGCACAGTATTTTATGAAAGTATGGATTATGCATAAGTTGAAGCATTGTGATGGCCTGGGACTCAGGCTCGGACTCGGAACCAGAGGAGTCTCAGTCTGCACCAGATCCTTTGCCTCAGGCATCACCTGAACCAAGTCTGGGGCCTGATCCTGAAGAGTCCCAGTCTGCACAGGTTCCCCTGCAACAAACACCAGCTAAGCCTGAGCCTGCCCTGGCTCCAGATGTGGGGATTACCTCGTTGCCTTCAGCTGAGCCATCACTTACAGCTCCTCCACTGCTGGTTGGGTCAGGGGAGGCTGAGGCAGCCCCTGGGTCTAGTAATCCACCAACATCTCCCAAGCTGCAGAGACTAAGGTCTGAGAGAAGGAGAGACCTGAGTACTTGCAGGAGGAGTGCTCACCTTTGGGTGAAACAGGGAGGTGAGTCGCCGGGGGATTAGGACCGTCCGTTACCCCGACAAAGATAAAAGGCTGTCGGACCCTGCCCCAGGTTGCGGGAGCAACATTGCTGTATGCAAGATCCTGTCTGAGATCCTGTACCTGTCCTTGCCTCTTTCCTGCCTTGACCCTGTCAGACTGACTCCTAGTGGAACCTTTGGATTCTGGACTGGACCTGGACTGCGGTTCTCGGGTTACCCCTGGGCCCAGCACAAGCATAAGGAACTGGATTTCTCCTGTATCCCCACTGCTGACCTCTCTGTTTGGCCATGACCCAGTTCCTTGTCATTTGTAGTCCACCCACCATGCTGATGCCTCGCTGAACATCTCCAACTGTTCCCCCTCTCCCACTCCTGTTGAAGCTGCTCAGCAGAATTTCCACCCTCTCCAGGGCCAGATGAGGGTGTGGGCAAATTGAAAGCGAAAGCTGCCAAGAATTCCCTGGAGGCCTAAACTGGTTGAGAAAACCAGCGACGTGACATCTAGGAAGGTGACTTTTGTGTGTGTGTGACAACTGACTCCAATTTTCCACTTGCTCATTTGTTTGTTTTCAATCTCCTGCCTCCATCAGATTGGGGATGTGGCGCGTGGAGCTCAGTATTGTCTGGCAGCGACTCTCCAGGATTTTAGACCGGGTTCTCTCTCCTAGCCCTACCTGGAGATGTCGGGGCTCGAACCTGGGACCTTCAGCATGCAAAGCAGATGTTCCACCACTACGGGCTCAAGGGCAGGCAGCAGAGCAAAGGCCTCTTAAGGCCCATTTCACACAGGGAATAAGATGGGAGCCACAGTGCCTTCTGGGGAACCTTCCAGAGGCCACATACTAGTGGTGTGTGGGGCCAGAGGCAAAAGTTGGTAGAACATCATCACATCTCCTGGTATGCCCCGCAGAGGACATTAAGGTCCACAAATGACAACATTTTGAAGGTTCCAGGTCGCAAGGTGGTTAGATTGGTCTCAACTAGGGCCAGGGCCTTTTCAGTACTGGCCCCGACTTGGTTGAACGCTCTGTCACAAGAGACTAGGGCCCTGCAGGACTTGACATTTTTCCACAGGGCCTGCAAGATAGAGCTGTTCCGCCTGGCCTTTGGTTTGGCCTCAGTCTGACCCTTATGTTTCCCTCCCCTTATGGTTTTGATCTATGGGCTACTTTTAAAATGAGGCTGCATTTTAAATTGCATTTTAACCTGTATTTTAAATTGGTTTTTTCCCCTATTATGTTTTTACTGTAATTTTACTGGTGTTAGCTGCCCTGAGCCCGGTTCTGGCTGGGGAGGGTGGGGTATAAATAAAATTTATTTTATTATTATTATTATTATTATTATTATTAATTATTAATTATTAAGCCATGATTCCTACAAGGCCAGGGGTTGGACTAGATGACCCTTGGGGTCCCTTCCAACTCTACGATTCTATAATTTTTTTCCTTTGCACAGTAGACTAGTCTCAACGCACACACTCACACCCCTCTCTGTCTTCCATCCTGACAAGCCAGAGGCATTATCTGAATTCAGGGTCACATTCCAGCCAGGGAAAAAACAGCACTTGTGGTGCAAGGCACTTGACTCCCCTCCCCCCCCCCAAAATCCTGGGTACTACAATTTACCCCTCACAGACCTACAATTCCCAGCGCCCTTAACAAACTACAGTTCCCAGGATTCTTTGAGGAAAGTCATATGCTTCAAATGTGCATTATTATTTTTAATTTTTAAAATATTTTATTTTTTACCAACCACCAAAACACAAACAGTGAAACCCCCCAGGCGGCTGATACATTGGGTATACATATTCACTAATATACATATTCAATAATAACATATTCAAATCAGCCATATGTACACTTTTAACATTTTAATTGCCCCAAATTGTTCAAACCTACTCAAATAATTCAATATCTTCTCAAACCAATCCTCCTTTTTCTCACTGACCTTAAACCCTTTCATTCTATGTAGCTTCAAACGTGCATTAAATGTATAGTGTGGATCTGTCTAGTAACATCTGAAGAACCACAGATTCCCTTCTTCCTGTGTTAGATCCAAAACTAGTCTTCGCCACTTCCCCCATCCACTTTAAAAGCCTGCATGGGAGGAAATATCTGCATGGAAGGTTAAAAGCACCTGCCATTGCAGCTGCTAACTTGTACCTTCCCATTCTCTTGCTTCCATGGGAGATGGATGGCTCCACTGTTATCTCCACAGGTAAGGCGGTGCCAGGGTTATCGTGTTAGGAATCCAGAACGGGGTGAGTTGACTCCAGCTAATGGCTTGCATCAACCTGAGGCCACTGCAATTCCCCCGAGAGACAAAAGTTTACATACCACCAGTAAAAGGCATTAAAATATCCATCATTCTGCCAACGCATCTCCAACACAAGAAACAATTATTCCCCCTTCCTGGCTTTAATGGATATCCTTGCTTTATATTTTCCCTCGTGATCCCTTCCAACTCTACAATCCTATGATTCTATGCACTGAACTGCATTTGGGAGAAGACAGCAAATAATCTAGGCCTCTGTGAAGTTTTCTGAGGTTCCCTACACTTACTGTAAAGGGGGAAATGACGCAAAAAGACTTAGGGCTCACCTATCTGAATAATAATAATAATTATTATTTATACACCTCCCATCTGGCATGGTTTCCCAGCCACTCTGGGCGGCTCCCAACAGAATATTAAAAACACGATAAAACATCACACATTAAAAACTTCCCTAAACAGGGATGTCTTCTAAAAGTCAGATAGTTGTTTATTTCCTTGACATCTGAAGGGAGGGCGTTCCACAGGGCAGGCGCCACTACCGAGAAGGCCCTCTGCCTGGTTCCCTGTAACCTCACTTCTCACAGTGAGGGAGCCGCCAGAAGGCCCTCAGAGCTGGACCTCAGTGTCTGGGCTGAACGATGGGGGTGTGGAGACGCTCCTTCACGTATACTGGGTTTTAAAGGTCAGCACCAACACTGAATTATGTTTGGAAATGTACTGGGAGTAGGTCTTTCAGGACCTGTGTTCTATGGTCTCGGTGGATCCTACAGATCCTCTTGGGTGTTAACATCAGCGGAGGGGATCCTCTGCTGCCCTGAGAATTTCAGGAGCTGGTGACCTGGGAGAGAACCGTCTCCATACCCTCCAACAGCCCACAGATCAAAATAAGGATGCTCGCTTTTTGGTCCTGAAATCTCGCCGGAGCCAGGTGTCTTGCTCATGACCAAGAAAATGAGTGTCTTTTGTGGGCCTGCATTACGAAAAGTCACTGGACATTTTGGGCAAGAGAATTGAAATTTACAAGGACATCCCTAAACAGTTGTTGGACCTCAGATCTGACTACACGGAATTGGCAAGACTGCTAAGAAGCAACGCAATTATCTTCAGGTGGGAGTTTCCTCAAGGATTATCTTTTACTTACAGAGGGAGAAAGATCAAAATTAAAACAGTGGAGGATAGAGACAAGTTTCTGGGAGCCCACGGAGAAGACCTCCACAAAGGACTTGGATTGCCAGCGCCCGAACCTCCAGGGGAGCCTGCCCCCTCGGATCCTCAAGGACCAGAGAACAAGGTACCACCCCAGAAAGAATAACCAGATTTATCCAGGATGTCTCTGCAGCTTTTGAGTTGGAATATAAATGGCTGTAACAGCCCGGAAAAAAGGACGAAAATTTTTCACATATTAAAAAAGGAACAATTGGACATTATATGTTTACAAGAAACACACGTGATTAGGCTCCACAGAAAGGTGTTAATAAACAAAAGGCTTGGTCAAGAATTTATATCTTCGGACACAGTTAAAAAGAGAGGTGTAGTGATTTATGCAAAAGAGAGCCTTTCACCAAAATTTCTTTTCAAAGACGAAAATGGAAGAATTTTGGCAATAGAAATACAATATCAAGGAGAAAAAATTTTGATATTAGGAATTTATGCCCCAAATGAAGGAAAATCGGATTTCTACAAGAAGTTGCATGAGACCATGCTGGAGTATCTGGACTATAACAACGTCATCATGATGGGGGACATGAATGGGGTCGTATCAACGAATATGGATAAGTCACAGAATCAAAACATTACTAAAGAAGGGAGACTACCTAAGACTTTTTTTGAAATGACTGACAATATGGACTGGATTGATATTTGGAGAGTGAGAAACCCCTTGGGAAGAGAAGGAACATTTTTTTCTGAAGCCCAACTGACCTGGACACGAATCGACCAAATATGGATAACTAGAAGTCTGGCACCTAAGGTTAGAAAGGTGGAAATCTGCCCCAAGACATGCTCCGACCATAACGCATTGAAAATGGACATGACACTGATCCCAACCGGCTCCTTTAGATGGAAGATGAATGATGGCCTGTTTAGAGATCAAAAGATTGCAAAGAAGGCCCAAAAAACTTTAAAGGACTATTTTGAGATCAATTTGAACACCACGGTGGAAAAAAGAACTATCTGGGACGCAAGTAAGGCTGTGATGAGAGGGTTCTTGATACAACAGAATTCTTTAAAGAAAAGATCACAAAATAAAAAGAAGGATAAAATTTTGGAAAGAATTAAAGAGTTGGAGAAGAAGTTAAGATCTAACCCGAAGTCTCAACCGATTCTGCGAGAAATTAAACTTCATCAAGCACAATATTCTAAACTGATAAATCAGGAAATAGAATGGAAGATTAAAACAATGAAACAAAAAACTTTTGAATCGGCTAACAAATGCGGAAAACTGCTAGCTTGGCAGTTGAAAAGGAGACAAAGACTAAATACGGTAACAAACTTAGAGATTGAAGGAAAGAACATCCAGAACCCGGGAGAGATTAGAAAGTGCTTCCAGAGATATTTCAAAAAGTTATACACTCAAGGGCCACAAGATGAAATAGAGATTAAACAATTTTTGGAGAAAAATGGATCAGCAAAGCTGTCAGAAGAAAACAGAACAATTTTGAATGGCAAAATAACACGACAAGAGATTGAGCAGGCCATCCAGAGTTTGAAACAGGGCAAATCGCCAGGGCCAGATGGACTGACCTCTAACTATTATAAGACATTGAAAGACTATTTGATACAGCCATTGTTGGAGGTCAGCAATGAAATAATGGAGGGGAAGAAGGCGCCAGAATCGTGGAAAGAAGCATTTATCACATTGATACCAAAGTCGGAAACTGAAAAGACACAACTTAAGAACTACCGTCCCATCTCCCTTTTAAATGTGGATTACAAAATATTTGCAGATGTTTTGGCACAAAGATTTAAGAAAGTTTTAAGTGAGATAATACACAAAGACCAGGCAGGCTTTCTCCCGGGTAGACACATGTTTGCTAACACAAGGAATATTATAGACATATTGGAACTTTTGCAAACAAACATAAACACTAAAGCAGTTTTAATTTTTATAGACGCGGAGAAAGCCTTTGACAACATATCCTGGAAATTTATGAAGGGGAACCTAAAAGAAATGGGAGTGGGACGGGGGTTTGAGAATGGGATTGAGGCAATATATTCAGAACAAAAGGCCAAACTGATAGTCAACAATGTGGTTACAGAAGAGTTTAAAATTGAAAAAGGTACACGACAAGGCTGCCCGATTTCCCCACTACTGTTTATTTCGGTCCTGGAAGTGCTCCTGAACATGATTAGGGGGGACCGGTTGGTGGAAGGGATCCAGGTCGGAGCGAAACAATATAAACTTAAAGCTTTTGCAGATGACCTAGTTTTGACATTACAGGAGCCGGAATCTAGTACGAAAAGAGTACTACAATTGATTCAAAACTTTGGTCGAGTGGCGGGATTTAAGTTAAATAAGCAAAAAACTAAGGTTTTGGGGAAAAATTTGACAGACACTGAGTTGGAATGGTTTCAGAAAGAGACAGAACTAAATGTGGTCAAAAAAGTTAAATACCTAGGGGTAAACATAACAGCAAAAAATCTGAGTTTATTTAAAGATAATTATGAAAAATGTTGGTCAGAAATTAAGAGAGACTTGGATAGTTGGTCAAGATTAAAACTTTCTTTGTTAGGCCGAATAGCTGCCATTAAGATGAATGTATTGCCAAAAATGTTATTTTTGTTTCAGACACTACAGATTGTAGATAAGACAGAGTGTTTTCGGAGGTGGCAGAAAGATATTTCTAAATTTGTCTGGCAGGGCAAAAAGCCCAGAATTAAATTTAAGATATTAACAGATGCGAAAGAAAGAGGGGGCTTTGCCCTGCCAGACTTAAAGTTGTACTATGAAGCTGCAGCTTTCTGCTGGCTAAAAGATTGGTTACTTCTTGAAGATACGGATGTTTTGGATTTGGAAGGTTTTAATAATGCATTTGGATGGCATGCATATTTATGGTATGACAAAGCTAAGATAAACAAGGCCTTTAAGAACCATATTGTCAGAAAATCAGTTTTTAATGTCTGGACAAGATACAAAGACTTATTGGAGAATAAAACTCCGAGGTGGCTGTCACCCCTAGAGGCTAAGGCCCGAAAAAGAGCCAATATGGAGGCCAATTGGCCAAAATATTGGGAGATAATAGAGAAGGATGGTGACAATTGGAAATTGCAGAGTTTAGAAAAGATGAGAGACAAAGTGCGAGACTGGCTACACTATGCTCAGATTAAAGAAGTGTTTAAAAATGATAAAAAGTTAGGATTCCAAGTGGAAAAGTCAAAGTTAGAAACTGAACTGTTAGAACCTAAGACTAAAGTACTTTCAAAAATGTATAATTTGCTGCTGAAATGGAACACCCAAGACGAAATGGTAAAATCAGCAATGATAAAGTGGGCACAGGACATTGGGCATAATATTATGTTTGAAGATTGGGAAAGGTTGTGGACCTCTGGGCTGAACTTCACTGCATGCAATGCTTTGAAGGAAAATGTAATGAAAATGATGTATAGATGGTACATGACCCCAGTCAAATTAGCTAAAATATACCATTCGTCTGATAGCAAATGTTGGAAATGTAAGGAAAATGAAGGAACATTTTTTCACCTCTGGTGGACCTGCCCTAGAGTGAAGGCCTTTTGGGAGACGATATATAATGAGTTAAAAAAGGTGTTTAAATACACCTTTACTAAGAAACCAGAGGCCTTCCTCTTGGGTATCGTCGGCCAGAGTGTGTTAAAAAAGGACAGAACATTCTTTATGTATGCAACAACAGCAGCAAGAATATTGATCGCGAAGAACTGGAAAACTCAGAAGCTACCCACTTTGGAAGAATGGCAGATGCAGCTGATGGACTATATGCAGCTAGCCGAGATGACCGGCAGAATCCGAGACCAGGGAGAAGAAAGGATGGAAGAAGACTGGAAAAAATTTAAGATTTATTTACAAAAACATTGCAATCTGGTTGAGTGCTGATTGGGATGCCAGGGTAGAAAATAATTGTCTATCACTAAATTAGACTTAAGGGTGAATTATATGCTAATCAAAATTAAGACTATGAGCAAAACGATAATTTGTTTGAAATTAATTTTATAACGATGCAAGTGTATGCGGGAGGTGTGGGGGAGTCCAATGTAACAGTGGAAAGATGTCAAAAGGATAATGATGATTTGTGCTTTTTTTAAAGTATGTTTTATATGAAAAACCTTAATAAATATATTTTAAAAAAAAGAAAAGAAAATGAGTGTCTTTTGATCCGGTGCTCTGGTGTGAATCAGCTGACTAATGGCAGAGTGCTGGACCAAAAAAAACCAGGACATTCTGGGATCCAATCAGAAGCTGGGATGGCTTCTGTAATCCTGGGATGTCCCACTCAAATTGGGATGGTTGAGGGGTATGGTTCTCTGTGGCAGCCCTAAAACTGTACATTTGACACCTTCATTGTATAGTTGCCATCATATGCTGAAGACACAGCTCTTTACGCTCGTCTTTTGGTATATATATATATATATATATATATATATATATATATATATATGGACCCACCCTATTCCCGTGACTGTCATTTGTTCTAAACTGTTTTTCACATTGTATTTTTAAATTGTTGTAACCCCTTATGTCGAAGGTTCAAAATAATGATAATTTGATAATTTGGGGTTGCATCCAATGCTAGTCCTACTCAGAGTAGACCCAGTGAAGTTTAGGGGCATGTCCAACCTTGGTTCATTAATTTCAAAGAGTCTATTCTGAGCAAAACTTAATGGGCTACGGGAGCATAGGTAGCTGCCTTAACAGCGAGTAAGACCATTGGTCCATCCAATTCAGTAATGCTTACACTGACTGGCAGCAGGTCTCCAGGGGTTTCAGGCAAGAGGCATTCCAAGCTCTTTGTGAAGATGCCAAGGACCTTTTGCATACACAGCAGATTCCCTTTTCTCCAATGTAACCCTTGGTAACAGGCTGTGTACAGAAAAGACTGATGCTTGCACCCCAACTATCTACATCCTTTCGCCTCCCCAAGGCTTCTCTGGGAAGCCAAGATCAGCTTGGAATTGTCTTCTTCTCCAGATGAAAGGAATGACTTCAGATGTCCCAGAACCTATCCAGGCTGAATCCATAAGGAAGACTTACTTTTAAGGACATAAGGAAAGCCCTGCTGGATCAGGCCAATGGCCCATCTAGCCCAGCATCCTGTTCCCACAGTGGCCAAGCAGATGCGCGTGGTAAAGGTAAAGGTAAACGTAAAGGGACCCCTGGCCATTAGGTCCAGTCGTGACCGACTCTGGGGTTGCGGTGCTCATCTCGCTTTACTGGCCGAGGGAGCCGGCGTACAGCTTCCGGGTCATGTGGCCAGCATGACTAAGCCGCTTCTGGCGAACCAGTGCAGCGCACGGAAATGCTGTTTACCTTCCCGCCGGAGTGGGTATCTTCTTGCACTTTGATGTGCTTTCGAACTGCTAGGTTGGCAGGAGAAGGGACCGAGCAACGGGACCTCACCCCGTTGCGGGGATTCGAACCGCCTACCTTCTGTCCGGCAAGTCCTAGGCTCTGTGGTTTAACCCACAGCGCCACCCGCGTCCCAGATGCGCGTGGGGAAACCGGCAAACAGGGCCTGAGCACAGGAGCTTTCTTGCCTCCTGCGGTTTCCAGCAACTGGCTTTCAGAAGCATCTCTGGCTCCGACGATGGAGGCAAGAACATAGCCGTCACGATAGCCATTGATAGATTTGCCCTCCACAGATCCGCCCAATCCTCTTTGAAAGCCGTCCCTGTGGGAGAGAGTTCCACAGTTCAACGATGCACTGTGTGAACAGTCTCAAAACCCTCTGGGGTTTGGAGAACCCATTTAGCCAGAGATCCTTGAGCAGGTGTCTCCTTAAGCCTTGCAGGGAAAGCATGGGAGGAGCTGTCCAGAGAAGCACAGCCTCAGGAAGAAGGAATTTTGTTTTCTTTCCCCATCCTCAATAGGATAGATTTCGGCCAAGGAAGTCGATTCCAGGAATGATATCATGAGCCAGACGGACTTATGGGAAGTGTTTGCTGGTGCAGGGGGTGGGAGTGGGTCGCACTCCGAGAGACAAATCTCTGGGGTCCGACTGATGCTGCAATGAGACATCCGTTCTGGGCAGCGGCAGCTGCTGCTTCCACATTGTAGACCACAATGGAGCATTGTCTCTTCAAATCCTGTGTTGCATGTGCGGCCTTTGGTATGACATGATGCTGGCTGGTGGCCGTCCAAGCACAAAAGGGAGTTGGGAGTCTGAAATCGAGACAGTTCGAAAACAATACCAGCCACAACATCCGGAGAGAGAGAGAGCCCTGAGGGGGGTCGGGAGAGCTCAGGAGGCAAGCGAGAAGGCCTGGGATGGTCACGAACGCATCACCAGTCGTGACTGGTAACCAGTCCAAATTGCAAGGGAGGCTGGTCCATTGGGGCCTAAAGGGAACTGCCCCACCAATCAAAACCTGGCACCTTCATGAGGTATACTTGGGCAGAGGACAGGGACCTGAGAGCCTTGGAAGCGCCCACTTTTGTGTGTGTAGGAACCAGTGAGAGCTTGTCCGCTAGGGCAAATGGGGGAAAGGAGAATGTTAGCCGCTTTGAGACTCCTTCGGGTAGTGATAAAGCAGGATATCAAATTCAAACTCCTCCTCCTCCTCCTCCTCCTCCTCCTCCTCCTCTTCTTCTTTTCTGTCCTAGTTGAATTACATTTTAACTCTTATATTTAAGGTGTTTTAGCTTCCTGTATTTTATCCATATGGTTTTTACTTTTTACTGGTCTATGAAGAAGAAGGCAGGAAATTAATAATAATAATAATAATAATAATAGCAATAATAGTAAGATTTAAACTAGTCAACTGTTTAATTATTTTTACATTATTTTATTCTGCCTAATTCGCACTTTGTGTAATGTCACCTGAATCAACACGCAGGCATCCTTTGAAATACATACTTCTCCGAACTGTGTGATACTGTTCACCGAGCAAATGACGTACAAAAATGTGTGCACTGAAGGGAGAAATTGCCTTAAAAAATGTTTTTGTGGGTGAAAATAACATGCAAAAATGCATTGTTGTTTAGTCGTGTCCAACTCTTCGTGACCCCATGGACCAGAGCACGCCAGGCACTCCTGTCTTCCACTGCCTCCCACAGTTTGGTCAAACTCATGCTGGTAGCTTCGAGAACACTGTCCAACCATCTCGTCCTCTGTCGTCCCCTTCTCCTTGTGCCCTCCATCTTTCCCAACATCAGGGACTTTTCCAGGGAGTCTTCTCTTCTCATGAGGTGGCCAAAGTATTGGAGCCTCAGCTTCACGATCTGTCCTTCCAGTGAGCACTCAGGGCTGATTTCCTTCAGAATGGATAGGTTTGATCTTCTTGCAGTCCACGGGACTCTCAAGAGTCTCCTCCAGCACCATAATTCAAAAGCATCAATTCTTTGGCGATCAGCCTTCTTTATGGTCCAGCTTTCACTTCCATACATCACTACTGGGAAAACCATAGCTTTTACTATACGGACCTTAATAAAAATGCATTAGGTAAAGGGAAATCGCCTCTCACCCCCCCCCCCCCGCAAAGATGGTACATTAGGCAAAATTCCTTGCAAATGTGTATGGCAGGGGAAATGTATGCTAAAATACTGGTGGATTTCTTAAAATTATCAAAAACAACAACACTGTCTCAGAATGTGAAGGGCTGAACTTAAGCCTAGGAAGAAATGAGAAATGGAGGGAAACCAACATTGACAAATACATCCATCCCTAGTTGAGGGATTCTTCAGACATCACCCAAGGTGAAGCAAGGTAATTCCTTCCTGAACCCAAATCTTAATAAGCACCAAAGAACACCTCACCCTTCAGCTGAAGAGGCAGTGTGGTGCAGCGGTTAGAGGGCCAGGCCAGGACTGGAGGACCTGAGTTCAAATTTCTGCTCAGGCATGAAGCTCCTTGGGTGAACTTTGGATCCACCAACTAGCTTATACCACACGGTTGTATTCAGGATAAGAAGGGTGAGAAGGAAACAATGGACACCACCTCCATGTTCTGGAAGGAGCTATTCACTGAGTTCATCCTGGTTTGGGGAGGGCTGAGAGAAATCTGGGTCTACCTTTTAGGGCACGGATGAGGGAACCTATGGTCCTCCATATCTTACTGGACTACATCTCTCATCATCCCTCACCATTGGATATGTGGGCTGAGGCTGATGGGAATTGCTGTCCAACACCACCTAGAGGACCACAGCCTCCCCATCCTCCCTTTAGCATCTCTTTCATTTGAAGCTGTCTTTTCGTGTCCGGTTTCCAGCTGGGCCCAGGAGAGGAAGTCTAAAAATAATCCAAAATGGGCTGTTTGCATGGAACTTGAGCCCAAGAGGAAACGTTTGGGGAGAGTTTCTGGGTGGAGAACATTACAACATTTCCATCCTGAGTCGGGAAGACCAGAGAACTTCCCCCATGGGGCTTTGCATTGAAGTGAACCACTCACTCGCTGTTTCTGGAAAATAAAAGGCTACCAGGAAGGCTATGTCCTCCCTCCAATTGCCAGAGAAAAGGTGCCTCTCAATACCATCTGTTGGGAATCCCAAGTGGAGAGAGTGGCCCTGTGGAATACAGGTCCTGCTTGGAGGCTTCCCATTGGGGCAACTGGTTGGCCAATGAGAGAACAGGTTGCTGGGCTAGATGGGCTCTTCTTACATTCTCAAGGTCTATAACTATTGCGATCGAATCATTGTTCCCAACTGCTTCTTCCATCTCTTTGGAGACCTCAAAACTCCAACTTTCCTTGCTGCTGAAAGAATGGAACAGTTCAAGGCATTGATGATGATGATGTATGATTTATACCCCACCCATCTGGCTGGGTTTCCCCAGCCACTCTGGGTGGCTCCCAACAGAATACAGTGGTACCTTGGGTTACATACACTTCAGGTTACATACGCTTCAGCTTACAGATCTGATCTTCCAGTAACATGTTTAAACACTGTCTTGAAGGGAAGGCCCCTTGGGAATTCGGGACTCTGTGTGACAAACTGAGAAGCCAGGAGGGTCCCGGCATTTTCGGGGCAGTCGGAGGGTAGGACATCCGGGCAAGGAAGAAGCACAATCAGAGTTCAAGGACACATTCCAGCCTGGCAAAAGCCCTCGAGGAGGGTGTGAAGCAGGACCGATGAGGGGTGTGACCTGGGGGGAGTCCCAGTGGTCAGATAGGAAGTCTTGGAAGGTTGCATCTGGTTCCCAGGCTTTGGGTTCCTCATCTCTGCTATACAGAAATGGCCTTACCCTCGAGCTATAGTTAGCTGTCGGTGGGATTGGTGCACAGCAAGAAAGAATATTATTGGCACAAAAATGGAAGCAAGAAGAATTACCGACAATACAGTGGTGCCCCGCAAGACGAACGCCTCGCAAGACGGAAAACCCGCTAGATGAAAGGGTTTTCCGTTTTGGAGGCGCTTCGCAAAATGAATTTCCCTATGGGGTTGCTTCGCAAGACGAAAAAATCTTGCGTCCCCCCCGCGGGTTTTTTTTTTGCTTTTTTTGCCCTTTTCCTAAGCCACTAAGCCACTTATCAGCTGTTCTGCTGATAAGCCGCTTAACAGCTGATCGCGAAAAGCCACTTGACAGCTGTAGCGCTAATCCGCTAACCTGTCAATGGGCTTGCTTTGCAAGACGAAAAAACCGCTAGACGAAGAGAATCGCGGAATGGATTCTTTTCGTCTAGCGAGGCACCACTGTAGAAGAATGGAGGATGAAATTGATGGACTATGTAGAATTGGATAAACTAACCGGAAGAATTCGAAACCTGCGGGACCAGAGATTCACAGAAGACTGGTGTAAATTTACGGACTATTTGAAAAGTAATTGTGATGACCAGATTACGTTTGTAGGTTTGCAAGAAGTTCCGTGGGGTAAATTATTTGAATTATTGCAAAAATGGTTAAAGAGGTGGACTGTGAGTTAAGATAATTAAAGGCAATAGGAATTTAAGAAATGCAGAAGAAATGATAAAAATGGTGGATCATCAGAGGTGCTGATGGAAGTCCAAAAAGATTGTATAAGATGTGAAGTTCTGTGGAATGTATAATAATTGGTATGCTGAAATTAATAAAAATTATATATATATATATATATATATATATATATATATATGGAAATCTTCCTGCTCAAATCAGCAGGAGCTTCACGAGACCACAAGGTGGAGTGGAGTTGCGAACTCTCACCGGGCCTTTTGGCCACATCAGATTTTGCCATAGTCATGTGCAGGGACAAGGAATTCTTTAAAGGTTGCACATTCCAACCAGATAATCTGCCTTCACTGGATGAGACATCCCTGGGTTATGTTTAAATTGTGAATCAGAGGAATGGGATGCTAAAACCTTTCGGTGACTCACGAACATGTTATATACATTCCCCATCTTTGCAAAATCCATCCGGCAAACATACCCTCACTCCCACCCCGTCTAAATCAGTCCCCTTTTGAGCTTGCTACTTTTTTCTTTCTTTCGCAAATTTGTCTTAAAGACTTGGGATAAACAGCTTTTATGGAAAGAGATTCCTTCTTCAGAAGCCCAGCTCACTTACGATTCTATTAATTTATTTGGATGTGATTGAAGAGTACGTACATAGCATCCCACTACCTGTTTTAAGGGACATGGGTGGCGCTGTGGGTTAAACCACAGAGCCTAGGACTTGCCGATCAGAAGGTCAGCGGTTCGAATCGGGGTGAGCTCCCGTTGCTCGGTCTCTGCTCCTGCCTACCTAGCAGTTCGAAAGCACGTCAAAGTGCAAGTAGATAAATAGGTACCACTCCAGTGGGAAGGTAAACGGCATTTCCGTGCACTGCTCTGGTTCACCAGAAGCGGCTTAGTCATGTTGGCCACGTGACCCAGAAGCTGTACGCCAGCTCCCTTGGCCAGTAAAGCGAGATGAGCGCCGCAACCCCAGAGTCAGTCACGACTGGACCTAATGGTCAGGGGTCCCCTTACCTTTTACCTGTTTTAACCCATAGCCCAATTTAGTGGTTCATCACATCGGACAGTAGCCTGCAGATTATATGTTCTCCACACCTCCTGGTTATCCATTCCAGCTGTCAGTGACCCTTTGATTCTAGCCCTTCCCTTCCCCCAGAAAAACATTTCCAAGAAACCATGCCAGTCCACTTTGCTTAGACTAACAAGCTATCCACAGCCTTGGAGAAGCCAAGTGGGAGATGAAATGAGGAATAAACACTCCTGGTGTGATAACCTCTTTGAGATTCTTTCTTTGCAACCATTGATGCAAAAGGTTCTCTGTGTGCACATACAAGGTTTTCGTCCCCCTCAGTAGCAACTGATTAGCCAAGCGGAGGAATGTGAGGGAGGCTGTTTTGCATAGCGGCCCCCAGACAGAGAGAAAGAAAACTATAGAGAGGAGGGTTTCTTTCCTATGTGCCAAGAGGTATTTAACTCTTTCCTGTTTGGAGTTCGCCCTTTGGGCTAAACAGGGAGATGGAGGACTTCAACTCCCTCCTGCCCCGGCCAGCATGCCTAGTGGTCAGGGACAGTGGTAGGCAACAGGGGTTGTTAGATGACAACCGTAGAGATGGGGAAAATTTGTTCCCGTGCACCTTTTAATGGGAAATGATTTAATTCGCACTTCTTGAAATGATACATAAACCAGAATGAAGCCACTCTTCCAAACTTGCACTTCTCTGAATTTTGCAATGCAGTTCGCGAACCAAGGGATGTGTTCAAAAATTCTTATTCTAGGGTAAAGCATGCTTGAAAATAACTGACGGAAATGCCTCACGTTAAGGAAAATTGCCCTCCAATATGGGTACATTGGATAAAGCTTGCCTACAAAAATGTATATACAGTGATACCTTGGGTTACATACGCTTCAGGTTACATACACTTCAGGTTACAGACTCCGCTAACCCTGAAATTGTACCTCGGGTTAAGAACTTTGCTTCAGGATGAGAACAGAAATCGTGCTCCGGAGGCGCAGTGGCAGCGGGAGGCCCCATTAGCTAAAGTGCTGCTTCAGGTTAAGAACAGTTTCAGGTTAAGAACAGACCTCCAGAACGAATTAAGTTCTTAACCCAAGGTACCACTGTAAGATGTGAATGTGTGCTAAAAAAGGGACCCTTTTGTACACTCTCGCCTGCCGCGTTTTGACGCCGTGTTTGTCTCAAACTAGCAAACAATTTGCTTTGCAGCTCGAGGGGCGAAATAACTGTTTTGCTTCTCTTCCTTTCATGCCTGAGGTTCTGTTTACGGCTCCTTTAAAAAATCTCCCCCGGAGTTTCAGACACTGAACAAAAAAGTCACCGCCTGCAATCTTCCTTTTTGTGTGTGCCTGTTGTTTGTTTGATGGCTTCAAGGATGTCTGGCGAGAACACGAAAACCAAGTGCCTTGTCTTGGAAAGAGCTTTTTTCCTTTCCTTTTCTTTTCACCGTTCAGTCTCCAGACGAGTTAAGTAGCATTGGGGAAGTCTCTTTCTTTTCCGAGCCAAGAAAGCATTTAGATGCTTAGTTCTTGCAAAACATAAAATCCCGATTGGATCTGAGGCGAGAAGAGAACGCTTCCAGGGAGCAACTGCTCTTTCTCAAAGGCAAGACAGTCTGAGCTGCTACTGCCATTGAAGAGGAAGGAGATTGCCACCTGCTATGCTCCTGGATCTCAAGGCGAGAGGAGTTAGCTTCAAGGGAGGCACTGCTCTCTATTAAGGGCAAGAGAGCCAGAACCACCCCTGACATCATCTGTAAATAATAATAATAATAATAATAATAATAATAATAATAATAATAATATATTATTTATACCCTGCTCATTTGGCTGGGCTTCCCCAGCCACTCTGGGCGGCTTCCAACAAAGATTAAAAATACTTTAAAATGTCACACATTAAAAACTTCCCTGAACAGGGCTGCCTTCAGATGTCTTCTAAATGTTAGGTAGTTGTTTAATCTCTTTGACATCTGATGGGAGGGTGTTCCACAGGACGGGCACCACCACTGAGAAGGCCCTCTGCCTGGTTCCCTGTAGCTTTGCTTCTCGCAATGAGGGAACCGCCAGAAGGCCCTCAGCGCTGGACCTCAGCATCCAGGCAGAATGATGGGGGTGGAGACGCTCCTTCAGGTATACTGGGACGAGGCCATTTAGGGCTTTAAAGGTCAGCACCAACACTTTGAACTGTGCTCGGAAACGTACTGGGAGCCCAATGTATGTCTTTCAAGACCAGTGTTATGTGGTCTCGGCAGCCGCCCCCAGTCACCAGTTTAGCTGCCGCATTCTGGATTAGTTGTAGTTTCTGGGTCAACTTCAAAGGTAGCCCCACGTAGAGCGCAGTGCAGTAGTCCAAGTGGGAGATAACCAGAACATGCACCACTCTGGCGAGACAGTCCGTGGACAGGTAGGGTCTCAGCCTGCGTACTAGGTGGAACTGGTAGACAGCTGCCCTGGATACAGAATTGACCTGCGCCTCCATGGACAGCTGTGAGTCCAAAATGACTCCCAGGCTGCGCACCTGGTCCTTCAGGGGCACAGTTACCCCACTGAGGACCAGGGAGTCCTCCACACCAGAATTGTAATTTTAAGGACTTGCGTACAAGCTTGCTTTTTCCTCTGCCCTCCCCTTCTTTGTTTCCTTGTATGCCATCACTTGTAAATTTTATAATCTAGAGGGCAGGGAGTAGTCATCTTAACACTGATTTTTCAAAAGCCCCTCTTGAGAGCCTTTTGGGCTAAAGGATGTGGTATAAATGCCATAAATAAAATAAAATAAGAAATAAAGCAAGTGGGCTTTCACTGCTGATTCTTAGCTCACAACCCTTCTCCGCTGTTGTCCCCCACCCCCGCAGCTGACCTGACTTTCCTCTGGGTTCTTTGCTGCAGCTCAGAAAGAAAGGAGCCCTTGGCTATGACCCGGTTCATGAGTTTACCAACTGCCTGCTCCTTCTACAGCTTGCTGTGCAGTAAGACAGAAATGCCTCAAATGGTGGAGAGTCAGGAGGGAGGTTATTATTATTGGGGCTAAGCCAAAACAAGGAACGCAGGTGGTGCTGTGGGTTAAACCACAGAGCCTAGGTCTTGCTGATCGGAAGGTCGACGGTTCGAATCCCCGCAAAAGGGTGAGCTCCCGTTGCTCGATCCCTGCTCCTGCCAACCTAGCAGTTCGAAGGCACGTCAAAGTACAAGTAGATAAATAGGTACCACTCTGGCGGGAAGGTAAACGGCGTTTCCATGTGCTGCTCTGGTTCCCCAGAAGCAGCTTAGTCATGTTGGCCACATGACCCGGAAACTGTACACCGGCTCACTTGGACAGTAAAGCGAGATGAGTGCTGCAACCCCAGAGTCGGTCATGACTGGTCCTAATGGTCAGGGGTCCCTTTACCTTTACCTTAAGCCAAGACAGGGGACATATTTCCCTGAACATTTACACATGCCCAGAGCACCAATGCTCATTTTAAGCCAATTGCTCAAGAGGAGCAATCAGAGGTGGAGATAGTCGCCCATTCAGTGGGATGGAAAACAGCCTTCGCTCTGATTTGGCTTTGTGACATCCACATGCAGCCAAATCTGTGTTGACCACCAGGAAGCGAATCCCTAGCAAGGACAATAAAGTTGTTGTTGCTGTTGTTTTCAGTCACACCAAAACAGCTGAGTGAACCAGGACAAATAAGGTGGTGGTGGTGGGAGCTTTCCTTCAGCGAACATTTGAGGTGTCCCCTCTTCCCATCAAAAATGTATTCCCGGAGAACTCCTCCAAAAACAAGCAAACATCCCATCGCAGAAGAAACCCGATTTGTACCTTTTCTCTTCAGAAAGTTGAAACGACACCGCCTAAGCCAGTGACCCTCACCGTTTCTGGTGGCAGGGAGTTCCGCAAGTTAACTCACCTTCCTTGTTGTAGCTGACTCTTGACCCGCTTCCTTAGGTTATCCCCGAACACCAGTTAGGGACAAAGGGGAATAAACCCCCTTCTCTCCACACAGAAGGGATAACCGCGGGGTGAAAGGGAAGGGAGGCCAGAAATGGGTCCAATTTTCTCTTTCGACAGGTGCCTTTCTTTAGCATTAGTCATTGCCATGAATATATGTGTGTGTGTATATACACACATACATATGATATATAATGACTTAACGGGCTGTGTGCCATTCATGTGATTTTTCTCTCCATAGTTTACATTTGGGGCTTGGAACAGCTAGTGTTTGCTTAGCATTTAAATGGCATCATTAATTCCAGCGCTGAGTCCCAGGCTGGCTTTCTCCCCCCCCCCTCTCTCCCCATCGGCCTCTGTGTGTGTGCTGTGCAGTAAGTAACTCCTCCATCCCCTCCATCTCCATCCATCAAACGTTGTTCATGAAAATGCCGTCACGGACAGCCCTCTGGCCAGAACCGAGCGCCGTAATGAAAACACCATTCTTCTCCGCTCAGAACCTTGCCTCCCTCCGGTGCCTGGCTGATGCATTGGCTCTGACTGAACTCGCTTTCCAGCTCAGATTGGGGGGGAACCTGCCATGACGAGCGAGAGGCGACAAGACAAAACTTCGTAAAAACCAGGCACAGGGTAAACTTGAACCTCCCTTCCTCCTGGCTCTAGAACTCACAGGCACCCAAGGAAGCTGAACGCTGGAAGATTCAGGGCAGACAAAAGAAAGCCCTTCTTCACACGCCGTGTGAAACTGTGGAACTCAGTCCCACAAGAGAAGCAGTGATGGCTGCCAACTTGGACAGCTTTGAAAGACAAGTTCATGGGGGAGAAGGCTCTCAACGGCTGCTAGCCATGATGGCTATAATGCTGAGGCAGGAATGCTCCTGTATGTCAGGATTCAGCTACATTAGAAAGAAACAGCCATTTGAAGGCGCTATAAACATGCAACACCAGATGGCGCCAGAGAGCAGGAAATTTTAAAACATGATTTTCTGTAAAGATTTTTTTTCTTTTGTTATAACAATCTAATTTCTGCTTTATTTATAGCGGGGGTTTTTCCTGTGTTTAGATCCACCCCCAGTTGCTGGAGACCTATCGATTTACATTGTCCAAGCTACTCATTTTCCTAATCTTAATTCAGTTTTCTGCATTGCCACAGAAATTTGTGGGGGTTTTTAAAAATAAAAAACCCTCATTTTAGTGCCAATTTATCACAATTAACATATTTTTGTATGCAGTTTCGACTAATATACATACACCTCTGCAAGCAATCTCCCTGAATACAATGCACTTTTGCATGTTATTTCCATTGATATAATGCATGTTTATGCCCACTTTACCCTAACGTATGCATTCTTGCACACATGACGGGAAGGTGCATTGCAATATTTGGAGGAGCGTGCATTTTAAAAGATCGCTGCGTTGCACTTCACACATTGTTGCAAGACATGTGAGTTTTGGTAGGTTTGCCTTTAAAATCTGAACATAATCTAATTTCCCCCAATCTCAGCATCTCAAGGGTTAACGTGTGTGTGTGTGTGTGTGTGTGTGTGTGTGTGTGTGTGTGTATCCAGAATACTCATTAAGGTGTGTTATTTTTTTTTGTCCTGTTCAAGTCTTGAACAGAACAAAAGATATAGCACAGCTTAATAATTATAAGTCACTTCCAGGAGGTTCTTCTTCCCTCCCCCGCCATCCCAAAAGTAGCCCATCAGTAAGAGAACAATTATAAACCTGTGAAGCCATGTAATTAAATAAGCCGTGAGTGCTTTTTCCGCAATTAGCTTCCCTGTTATTATGGGGGTGGTAGTGTCATCCGTTTTCAGAGACTTCTTATATGCTGGATTTCAGCCAACCCATTTCCATATACTACACAGCCTTTGCTTTAGCTCAGTGTTCCTCAACCTTGGGTCCCCAGATGTGGATGGACTACAAAGCCCATCATCCACAGACACTTTAGCCTGATGCTCAAGGATGATGGGAGTTGTAGTCCACACTTACCTAGGGACCTAAGTTTGAAGAACGTTGTTTCGGCTTGAAGTCAAGGCTCCTTGTTTTGAGTACATTGGCTGCTTTGGTTCACCTTCCCATCAGCAGTTTCTTCTGTTATTTTTTATATGGCCATATGTTAGTTTGTATATACATTCAGTGCTTTTCTTCGGGGTGCCAGTACTGAGTACCCTTGAGTACCCCAGAAAGAAAAAATTACTGCAAATGTTTTATGATAAAAGCAATAAAAATTATATATTTATATATGGTTGTGTGGTGTGGGGGGGGTAGGGGTTTAGGCTGTACGATAGACATCCCTTCCGCTCCAAATCATTTTTATTTGATTTTACAAATATGAATTTATAACCATACCAATTACACATCCGTATAAAGAGATTGCTCTGAATCTAGGGACTTCCCCGCATCCCCTCCCTGGGTCCTATTGCCAACATTTTCAACTGCATGTTATTTCATAATATATATTTTGTGTCTATCCATATTGTCCATAGTATTTGTTACATTAAAAGTGAGATTAAAATCCTGCTAATGTTTTCATCTTCTTATGATGTTCTCCTAAATAAATTATAAACTTTCCCTATTCTTTCTTGAATTTCTTGTCTCCTTGGTCTCTGAGTTTCCCGGTCAGTTTTGCCATTTCGGCGTAGTCCATTAGCTTAGTTTGCCATTCCTCTCTGGTAGGGACTCTGGGTTCCATCTCTTTTCATCTCTGGGTTAGTAGCATCTGTGCTGCTGTTGTCACGTACATAGTCTTTTCTGTTCCTTTGGGTACCTCGGGTTACAGATGCTTCAGGTTACAGATGGTTCAGGTTACAGACTCCGCTAATCCAGAAATAGTTCCTCGGGGCCCCGTTAGCTAAAGTGATGCTTCAGGTTAAGAACAGTTTCAGGTTAAGAACGGACCTCCAGACCAAATTAAGTACTTAACCCGAGGTACCACTGTATGTGTGTGTGTGTGTGTGTGTGTGTGCGCGTGCGTGTAGTGTCTATCCTGAATTTACCAACATTCAGCTTCTTTCTATGTTCACAAATTCTAGTGTTATGAGAAAGGGAGAAAATATTCTCTCTGTCCACTTTTGCCATGCAAGGCATCTAGTCTAGCATCTCTTTCTCATAGTGGTCAACCGGATGGTCCTCTGAGAAGACCAAAAGTGGGGCCTGAGTGCTCCTGTGCTCTCCCCACTTGCGATTCCCAGCAATTGGCATTCAAAGGCACCTTTCTCTGTTAATATCCTCCCTCTGGTTATCTTCCGTCCCCCCCAAACCCTGCTGCATTTATTCTCCCCCCTCTGTAGGCTGCGTCTCCAAGCAGTTCTGGGAACCCATGGCATGAACTACTGGCCTCATAAATATTTGGAGAATAACAAGCAGCCCACAAGTAGGTGAAACTCTCCTTCCTTGCCAACCTGTGTCCTTGTGTTTTATCAGAGATCTGCCTTCTTGTTTCGCTGCTGAAGTAAACAAAAGCTCCCTTGAGATCTTTGCGCTCGCAGGCTGTTTTGTAGCAAAAAAAGAGAGTGGGGCCTGCTCTCTCCGCAAGCTGCGTCATTTGTAAGGGGGTGGATGGAATAGCTCCTTCGCCTCATTGACATTTCCTTTGGGGGCCAAAAATGACCCAGAGAGGCTCAAGAACAACAGATGCTTATGAGCAAAAGAAGCATGAATTGTCTGGCTTTTCCTTGGTGGGTGAGGTGGGGGCACCCAAAATTCCCCCTTCCCTGCCAAGAGAATGGGAAACATTTTTCCACTCTGACATGGGTGGATGTCAAGGTTCTTGGGAAGTTTGTGGTTTTGCGTTCAACATTGGTCCTACACAGAGTATACCCACTGAAATGAATGGGCACGGCCAACTTGAGCCCATTTGCACACGTAAATAACTTCCTCTGTCTCTCTAGCCCCAACGTCAGCTTTAAGAGAACCTGTTTGTGGCAGACGTTCCTTCCCGATTCGGATTCCCTTGAACCCTCTCTGGAGACATAGACTTAAATGCCCCATTCAGGGGAAGTGAAGGAAGTCACAGTAGCCTCTCGGAAGGTACTCTATTTTTAACTTTTTGCAAGACTCCTTCCTTCTCAGCTGGGCTCCTGGCTTTGCCAAAGGAAACACAGAAACTGTGTTGCATGCATCCCTTTGGGGCTGGTTTGAAAGTGAGCAAACAGAGTCTGAAAAAGGAACTGGGCATGCCAGCCTAATAAAGAAAAGTTCCAGGGTGGCAACAGAAAGCAAACTAAATACTGCGTTGAAAGAAAATGTAATGAAAATGGTTTACAGATAGTATATATGGTTTACAGATAGTTAAACTGGCTGAAATGTACAAAACATGCAATAAGTGTTGGAAATGTAAAGAAAAAGAAGGTACTTTCTATCATATGTGGTGGGAGTGTAAAGGGGTGAAAGGCTTCTGGGAAATGATATACAATGAATTGAAAAAGATGTTGAAATATACGTTTGTTAAAAAACCAGAGGCCTTCCTATTAGGAATGGTAGGAAACGAAATCAATAAGAGAGACTGTAAACTGTTTCAATACGCAGTGACCGCTGCAAGGATACTTCTGGCCCAAAGATGGAAGCAGGAAGAAATTCCAACAGTGGAAGAATGGAGAAGGAAATTGACTGAATATGCAGAATTGGATAAATTGACTGGGAAGATTCGATATCAGAAAGACCAAGTTTATCGAGGACTGGGGGAGATTTACAGAATATCTGAAAAACATATGTGATGTACAGACAACGCTTGTTGGTTTTGAAGAGACTCTGTGAGACAGTAAGAAATATTGCAAAAAAGAGAGTAAGAGGAAAAGGAGTTCTAAAAGGCAATATCATGTTTAGAAATGCGTTAACAATAGAAATTTTACGAAAGATTGACAGAGAAACTGAGGGAAGTCAAAAACTGAAGAATGAGTGATAAATTATGTGTTGATTGTATAAAATTGTTTGGAAAATGAATAAAAATTATTTTTTTTAAAAAAACAGAAAGCAAACTAAAAATGCTTTTGCAGTTCGTCAAAACTATCCAGCAATATCAAGTTATAGGAAAACTGGTGCTATTAACAGTAATCCTTCTAGTTGGTTAATTGGTTCGGCAACTTCCATGCACATGATGAGTGATGCTAATTATTTCACCCAAGAGTTACCTTCCCACCGGATCGGTACCTATTTATCTACTTGCACTTTGACATGCTTTTGAACTGTTAGGTTGGCAGGAGCAGGGACCGAGCAACGAGAGCTCACCCTCTTGTAGGGATTCGAACCACCGACCTTCTGATCAGCAAGCCCTAGGCTCTGAGGTTTAACCCACAGCGCCACCCGTGTCCCAAGAGTTAAATGATAGCTAATCAGAGGCAGCTACAGGAGAGCTATGAGATTCAGGTGAGGGTCAGATGCCTTGTCAATCCCAGCAGGTATATAAGAGGACGACTCGGCCTGCCCAGGCCGCAGTTTTACTAGAAAACCAGAGGTTAAACTTTCCAGCCCTGGGAGGAGCATGGGGAGTGTTTGCACGAAACACCTGCACACTGCAGTTGACACACTAATGTGTCATGACACACAGTTTGGAAAGCTCTGCTCTAGACCTCTCTCCTTGGTCTTAGGTGACTCTACCCAAATCAAGAGTCCCACTCCAAGTCACATTATTGACTGGCTCTCCTTTGCACCTCACCTTGTGTTTTCTGCCTGGTTGAAATGTGTCCTGAGAATACCTCTTGCTCATCTGGATGGAGGAAAGAGAGGGGCGTGTGAGCGTGTGTAGAAACTTGCCTCCTGTACTAAGGTGAAATCTGCATTCCTTCCTCCACCCGTCTCCTCCTCAGGTGCCGCTCGCCACTGGCATGCGGCCCTCAGAAAGTCACCCAGAAGCAAATGCAGCAGCCCTTGTGCTGGAAAACGTCCTCACACCTGGAGTCATGGAGAAGAGTGGGAATAGACAGAGGAAGTTCCCATCAGATGCAGAAGAAAACAAAACAAAAGCCTTGGCCTCAGATAGCCCAAGAAGTCGAGCCTCAGACGCCCTGGAATCTTGGCTCTGATCTAATGGAGCTTCTGAAGCGTGAGGGGAACTTGGCTGTGCCTGAACAAGCGAGGCTCACCTGAGTCAGGTGCCTGCCTTTAGTGTTCAGCGCCACAGCCGCACACACCCCTTGTCCCCGGAGGGGATTTACCTCATGCGGTTTCCATGACGCTCCCTGCTCAGGCCTGGGCACACAACCCATGTGCCCTTGGCTTGGCTGCTGAGGAACAAGTCGGCCATTCTATTTTCATCCTGGCTGGGTCACAGCCCTGCTAAGCGGAGCAGGCCGGGGGGGGGGAGAGCATGGAAAGGGGACCTTTTGCCCAGCCAAGGTCACACAGGGCGTAGAGAGAGTTTCTGCGGCGTTTGAACTGTGGTTTCCCAAGAGCATTATGTGGTCAGCTTCCAGAGCCTTCCTCTTCTGAGCAGAGCAATGACTGATGAGTAATAATAATAATAATAATAATAATAATAATAATAATAATAATTTATTATTTATACCCTGCCCATCTGGCTGGGTTTCCCCAGCCACTCTGGCGGCTTCCAAAAGAACACCAAAATACAATAACTTATTAAACATTAAAAGCTTCCCTAAACGGGGCTGCCTTCAGATGTCTTCTAAAAGTTTGGTAGTTGTTTTTCTCTTTGGCATCTGGTGGGAGGGTGTTCCACAGGGCGGGTGCCACTACCGAGAAGGCCCTCTGCCTGGTTCCCTGTAACTTGGCTTCTCGCAGCAAGGGAACCGCCAGAAGGCCCTCGGCGCTGGACCTCAGTGTCCGGGCAGAATGATGGAGGTGGAGACGCTCCTTCAGGTATACTGGACCACTCTCTTTGCATGCAGAAGGTCCCAGGTTCAATCCCAGGAATATTCAGGGCCGGGGGGGGGGGGAATTCATACCCCAAACCCTGGAGAGTTACCACACAATAGAGAACTAGGTTGGCCAAGGATCTGACTCAATATACGTAATTAATTTTTATTTCACAAGATTTATATGCTGCTTGATTGTACAGTGGTACCTCGGGTTACATACGCTTCAGGTTACATACGCTTCAGGTTACAGACTCCGCTAACCCAGAAATAGTACCTCGGGTTAAGAACTTTGCTTCAGGATGAGAACAGAAATTGTGCTCCAGCGGCGCGGCAGCAGCAGGAGGCCCCATTAGCTAAAGTGGTGCTTCAGGTTAAGAACAGTTTCAGGTTAAGAACGGACCTCTGGAATGAATTGAGTTCTTAACCTGAGGTACCTGTAGTAAAAACCTTGAAGCAGCATACAAAAAGATAAAATGACGAAATCAAGAAAAAATGACAACCATGCTTGAAAGTATACAGAAGTTAAAATACTAAAACAGGTTAAAATTACCTCAACTTTCTAAGCATCTGGGGAGGCTTGTCGAAACAATCTTTTTAGCAGGCTCCAAAAAGAGTACAGGGAAGGCACTCAATCGGCAGGGAGTTCCAAAGTGCCGGTGCTGCCACACTAACCAATCGGATTCTTACATGTGGCATCTTTCCTATACTCAGTGGGACTGGTAGGGCAGAAAGCAGACCCAATGATAGGCAGGGCGGGGCCAATGAATTCTAGTTTTCTCCCCGTCCTCCTCCCTGTCGGTGATCATTAGAACTGATAGGGCATAATGGCAGGAGGCCAACAGCAGGTGGCACTACAGCCAATGACTGGCAGAGCCAAGTAATTCTCCTCCTCTACAAGGGCAACACTGAGGCTGAGGAGGAGGAAGCTGGCAGCCAGGGCCAGCCCTTGAACTGGATGTTAGTAAGAAAGCAGGCCAGTGAGGACTGACTGAGGGCAGACTGAAATTGCTGGGGCAGAGCCCCTTCTGCCCTCACAGACCAGCCTTCACTGCCGGCACCATAGAAATGGGAGAGCAGAGCAGGCAGGGAAAGAAAGGAAACATTCACCAGTAAACAGTGGTTGGCCCACACATTTGGGAGCTCTGAAGACTGTTGGAGTGCTAAACCATGGTTTGCTGTGTTTTCTGAACTGAGCCTTTAGATAGCATCTTAAAAAGCAGAGACATCACCTTGCCAACAAAGGTCCGTATAGTTAAAGCTATGGTTTTCCCAGTAGTGATGTATGGAAGTGAAAGCTGGACCATAAAGAAGGCTGATCACCGAATAATTGATGCTTTTGAATTATGGTGCTGGAGGAGACTCTTGAGAGTCCCATGGACTGCAAGAAGATCAAACCTATCCATTCTGAAGGAAATCAGCCCTGAGTACTCACTGGAAGGACAGATCCTGAAGCTGAGGCTCCAATACTTTGGCCACCTCATGAGAAGAGAAGACTCCCTGGAAAATACCCTGATGTTGGGAAAGATGGAGGGCACAAGGAGAAGGGGACGACAGAGGACGAGATGGTTGGACAGTGTTCTCGAAGCTACCAGCATGAGTTTGACCAAACTGCGGGAGGCAGTGGAAGACAGGAGGGCCTGGCGTTCTCTGGTCCATGGGGTCACGAAGAGTCGGACACGACTAAACGACTAAACAACAGATCTTTTCTGCCATTATTATGATGACTTGTTGGTTCCCTGACACCCACCACCAACATTTGAGCCTCACAGCTAGCTTGGTTGCAACCAAGGCAGAGTTCAAGCAGCATTCCTGAGCCTCCTTCACAGCTGACCATCAGTCAATCAAGGCATCCGTTTACATTCTTACGGCCCCGGTGCTGAGAAACATTTGCTCAGAAACGGGGAGCCTCTTGCCAAGAATGAAGTGACACGCAGGAAACATTTCCTGCCGAGAGAGCCTCGGTGCTCATCAGCCCAGCAATTAAAACACGCAGATGTTCACAGCCTCGAGAAATTACGAGATGGGCCCTGCCACAATGAAATGCGAAACCAGCTTTGATTTTCACAAGGGGGTTTCCATCATCAGATTGAGGTCAAGGCTGGGACTGAACATGGTGCCCTTCCCTGAGCCAACCCTGCTTCGGGAGGCTGGCATCCTTCCAGCCTTGCAAAGCCGCTCAGGGCTGACATCACTTCAGTGGCCAAGGCTGGGCTGGCGTGTGGCGGGCTCCCAGCCATGGTGAAGGCCTGCTCCACCACTGGAGGGAAGTGCTCTAGGATCCTGCTAGAGCCCTTTGGGTACCTTCTTGCCTGCATTTGGAAAGACATTGTAAGTGCAGGGGTGGTGGTGGGCAAATTTTGCCCTGGCACATGGCGCCATAGCATGTCTGCCATCCCGTTTTTTCAGGCTAGAACACAGTGGCCATTTTGAGTGCCATACTCTTGCCCCCCCCAAAGCTCTTTTGGGGAAAACTGCGATCTCGCACAGCTCACCCTAATGCACATCTTTGGGTTCTGTGTGAGATTTCGCCCCGAGAAAAGCACTTTTTTAAAGGCAAGAGCAAGGCGCAAGTCACGTGATTCGCTCAAGGGCACATCCTGGAAGATGCACATCCCAGTTTTGGATCTGAAAATGTTGGACGGCATGCCATAGTACCCAAGTCCACCACTGCTTGGAGATCGCTCTCTGGGAACCTAATGAGGAGGCAAGACTGTTGGAGGGTTCATGCTGGGAGCCCCTTCACTCTGTGCTCAGGTATTTTTCTATGTGTGTAAATAAGACCATACAGTGGTACCTCGGGTTAAGTATTTAATTCGTTCCGGAGGTCTGTTCTTAATCTGAAGTACCACTTTAGCTAATGGGGCCTCCTGCTGCCGCCATGCCGCCAGAGCACAATTTCTGTTCTTATCCTGAAGCAAAGTTCTGAAGCACTATTTCTGGGTTAGCGGAGTCTGTAACCTGAAGCGTATGTAACCCGAGGTACCACTGTATATCCTGTTATAAGGAAAACTGCTCCCTTTTTCCTTATGGGGTATTCTGGAGCCCATATAGAGTCCTTAAGTGGGTTCCTTATCGGTAGAAGAAAACAGAGGCCAACCAGAGAATATTGAGAAGCAAAGTGGCTAGTAAGCCTCATCTTTATTAAAAGAAATAAACTGTTGTAACAGGGTCCCCATTCACCGTACACAGGGGGGAGGAGAATCCTGAACAATGGTGTGAAATCCCTTATGTAGACCTTTGAAATTGCCCATCCTCTAGCCCAAGAGCACCCTCCAAAACATCATCCATACAACACAGAAGGAGGCGGTCCACAGCAGAAATCCTGTCTGCCAGGATACCTGACAATGGTCACTGATTGCATTACCTGGGCAGTCTGGCCATCCTTTTGTTAATGCTTTAGTTCCTGAATACAGGCCATAGGCTCACCCTATTCATACACAAATACAGCCTTAAGACCGGATTTGCAAGCAAAAAGACGATGGGAAGGCTTTCCCCATTTTCCTCCCTTACTGCAGAGGAATATTTGAGGTCATTGGGAGAGTCAAAATGGCTTGAGGATCCCATATTATTTCAGACACATGGTTCATATATTTAGATATGTGTGCATTTATGAATAAAGGTAAAGGGACCCCTGATCATTAGGTCCAGTCGTGATCGACTCTGGGGTTGCGGCGCTCATCTCGCTTTATTGGCCGAGGGAGCTGGTGTACAGCTTCCAGGTCATGTGACCAGCATGACTAAGCTGCCTCTGGCGAACCAGAGCAGCGCACGGAAACGCCGTTTACCTTCCCGCCAGAGCGGTATCTATTTATCTACTTGCACTTTGACGTGCTTTTGAACTGCTAGGTTGGCAGCAGCAGGGACCGAGCAATGGGAGCTCACCCCGTCACGGGGATTCAAACCGCCAACCTTCTGATTCGCAAATCCTAGGCTCTGTGGTTTAAACCACAGCGCCACCCGCGTCCCTCATTTATGAATATTTACCCTATATTTGAGACCTTAAAATTCATAAAACAATCCTAAACACATCACAGCCTCCATTGACCTTCATTCCAAGGAAACCAAACCCTGGATAGACACAGGAACCCTTTCCACCATTTGAAGACTGGGATGAGCACAACATTATATTCTCTCTAGGCATTTGTGGGGCTGCGCGAAACACACAGCCCTCCTGGAACAAGAGTTCAACGCTTGCGCACAATGCAGCTAAATCTTCCTTTGCCAAGAAGACAGAGGAATAAATAAGGAAGGCTGATCGCCAAAGAAGGAAGCAGACCCGGCAGCATCCGAAAAAAATTCCCATCTGGGAGAAAAAAATACAGTGAGCTGAGTCACTGTCGTAAGGCACAGAGCGAAGAACAAAGGATCCTGTCCCAGCTCTTTTGAAACTCCCTGATGTCTGGAGTTTGTCGCCAAGACCGCCCTCCTCTCCCAGCGTGGTCCCTGGTTCTCCAAGGTCCAGAAGGGTCTTGAGGGTTCTTTCATCTTTGATTTATTCCTTATCACAGCAAAATGACAATAAAATAATATTTTTAAAAAAACAGAAGGAAAAATGTAAAGGTCACTTTTTGCAGGACCTGCCAATTTCATCCCCCGAGGGTTGGGTTGGGGCTAAATGAACCAGCTGCAGCTGGGCCTCATCCAGCCTGAGTAAATATTGAATCTGGCTGGTGAAAAGAGAGATTTCTAAGGTGTTGGTTGTTTAGCTGGCTAAATTGGGATGTGCCCTCATGCCCTCTGCTTTCTTGGTTTTAAAAAAAGAAGAAGTCTTTTTTCAGCCCTGGGATATTAAAGGCCCTTATTTGTCCGTATCATGGAACCAAAGAGATTCGGAAGATATGTGAGAGATATGAGAGCCAGTGTGGTGTAGTGGTTAAGAGCGGTAGACTCGTAATCTGGGGAACCGGGTTCGCGTCCCCGCTCCTCCACATGCAGCTGCTGGGTGACCTTGGGCTAGTCACACTTCTCTGAAGTCTCTCAGCCCCACTCACCTCACAGAGTGTTTGTTGTGGGGGAGGAAGGGAAAGGAGAATGTTAGCCGCTTTGAGACTCCTTCGGGTAGTGATAAAGCGGGATATCAAATCCAAACTCCTCCTCCTCCTCCTCCTCCTCCTCCTCCTCCTCCTCCTCTTCCTCTTCTTCTTCTTCTTTGTGACATCCTGGAACTCCCTTCCCATCCTAATCCTTGGAAGACTTGCTTATTGGCCACACATTAGCCAATCACACTGGAAAAGTGCAGCGTGGTCACCAATAAGATCTATACCACCATATGGAATCTGCAGAGGCTGGTCCATTAGGGTGAAGGGAGCACTATCTCATCAACCCGTCTCTGACTCCACTACCACAGTCCCTCGTTGAAATTAATGGACCCAAGGTAGTTATGTCCATAATATCCACTGGGTCTGCTCTGTTACAGCCATAAAAGGATTTCAGTGGATTATGACACTTACAGTCTACAGCTATTCTTATAGTTTTTAATTTATACATGACTCAAAGGGACTTGCAAACACAAGAGAAACACTAAAACCAATTACCATAAAGACAAGTGATAAAAAACACCCGGGGGAAAACAAACAGCTATACAAATAGGCTTAGCATACCCTTCCCAGCAAATGAGTCCACAAGGCCACTTCTGCACTAAGGAGGAGGTGGGGTTGCAGACTTCACGCCCCCCCCCCCACGCGTGCAGTGGCCCCATGTGATTGGGGGGATTCCCAGCCGCGTCACCCCCTAGCCGGCCAATTGGCTGGCTTGGGGGCGGAGCCTGCCCTATAAAGGCAGGACGCGGCCAGGGATCTCCCTCTTTGCCACCTGCCAGCTGTTCCTGTTTATTTAAATACCCTTCAAACGAAGAGCCAAAAGCCCAGGTAGAAAGGAAAGTTTTCAGCTGATGCCTAAAACTGGACAAAGAGTGGCAGGCAAACCTCCCTGGGGAGAGCATCCCATAAGTTGGGAGCCTGCCCTGAAAAGGCCTTCTCTCGTGTTGCCATGGAGGAGGCACATGGAGAATAGCTTTAGGTGATGATCCCGGCGTCTTGGTGGGTTCATATGGGGAGAGGCAGTCCTTGATGTGTTGGGGCCCTGAGCCACATAAGGCTTTATAGGTCAAAAGGAGCACTTTGAACTGGGCCCAGAAACTAACTGGTAGCCAGTCAAGCCAGGATTGGTGTTAGGAGCTAAGACTGTCTTGCCAGGTGAGAAACCCAGCTGCTGAATTCTGCATCAGCTGCATTTTCTGTACAATCTTCAAAGGCAGCCCCATGTATAATGCACTGCAGTAATCTAACCTGGAGGTTACCAGAGCATAGGCTACTCCTGCTCAGACTGGGGAGTAGCTGAGCCACTTGTCTAAACCGATGGAAGGGACTTGTGTCACCAAGGCAACTTGAGCCCCAAGTGATAGAAGAACCCCCCCCCCAACTTTGTACCTGATCCTTTGGAGGGACCTAAGTCAAGCCCAAAGCCTACAATGAATGACACCAGCCTGAAACCCCAAAGAGCTAGTGCCAGCCAGCACAGACTGCAATGTGGTACCCTTCCAGATGTTGTTGGGCCATTGGCCGTTCTGGCTGGGAATGATGGGGACTGGAGTCAACAACATCTGGAGGGCACCCTGGTGGACAATTCCATCCTAGATGGACCAATGGTCAAGAAGTTTCATTTAAAATAACTTGAAATTATGGATGAGAAGAAGATACAGCAGTAGTTATGAATTTGATCATGATTCCTAATTTGGGAGAATTACATAAGGAAAGAGAGAAAATCCTATTGGGCCCCTCTAACCCATCCATGTTGATGGTCTGCTCACCAACTTATCTGGGAGCAAATCCCATCCTTTCCAGAAAAGGACAGGCAGCCGCCTGTGACTCCATCTTTTCCCTTCTCTCCTCTTTTATCCCAAGTTGGCCTTCATTGTCACCGCTTTACCCTTGTACACAATGCAGTGTTTGTCACAGGAAGTCTTTGTCACCAGCTTCCTCATATTTGAGGGCTGCCGGAGCACACCCAAAGGAGTAAACATCACACAGTCATCCCTCGATTTGTGCCACGTTTCCCGACATGGCCGGGTCATTTGTTGCCGTAACATCCGAGAAGGAGAACAATACCCCAGCAATAAAATCTGCCCTCCAGGTGACCTGCAGAGGCCGGGTGTGCTGGTATCCTGATTCTATATCTGCACACAGAGCACTGGAGGCTCAGGAGGTCTTCCAGGGTCTTCTAACGGTGGAATCAGAAGATGGCACATCCTCAGGCACTGGCCCTTCCAGCTTCGTCTGATAGCAGGGCCTCTGAGGAATAGGGATGGGAGGTCCTCACCCTCAGGTTTGGAGCCTTCATAGGACAAGGAATCTGACCCCTGACTCCTGATGCTCTCTTTGCGTCATCATGATCATTAATTTACATCCTGACTTTCCCCCCATAACTCAAGGCGGCTACAAAGGCACTCTACTTGCCATTGCTGCTGCCACCAGGACCACACGGCGGCAGGAAATGAGACGTCAGCTGGGGGTGGTGGTGGGGGCACCTTCCTGTTTCACCTTCCTGTTTCACCTCAGGTGCTGGAACAGAACAGGACAGGCCACGTGATGCTGAACCTGAGGGATCCCAGCCTGCACAGGATTCCCCGCCTCCAGAACCAGCTGAGCCAGGGCTGGGGCATGAGCCTGAAGGGTCCTCACCTGTGGGGGATCCTCAGGTGCAGGCATCAGATGAGTCTGCTCTGGCTCCTGAGGTGCTGGAGGACCCATTGCCTGCAGGTGCTCCACTCTCAGCCCCGTCAGGGGAAGAAGAGGTTGCCTCTGGGTCCGCTAACCCTCCAGCCTCTCCTGAGCTGCAGAGGTTCAGGGCAGAGAGGCGGAGGGAACTAAATTCCTGCAGGAGGAGTGCTCACTTCCAGGCCAGGAGAGGCGAGTCACCAGAGGATCAGGGCTGCCCTATGTCTCGGGGCAGATAAAAGCCGGCCAGCCCCAGTCCCAAGTTGCGGGAGCAACATTGTTGGTTGCTAGTTCCTGCCTGAACCCTGTCCTGCTTTCCTGCCTGAGCTCCTGACCCGCCCTGGCTCCCTGCTTGCAAGCCTGTTCCTGACTTCACCCGACTCCCTGCCCTGCACCCACCTTCAGCTACTAGGGACTGCCTCCACGTTGCACCTTTGACCACGGACCGGACTTGGCCCTCGCCTCTCGGGTAACCCATGGGACTAGCACAGGCCACCCCTGAGGGGCCTCCTTAACAAATGACACTTCCCAAGATTCTTTGGTGGAGGCCATCACTCTTGAAAGTACAGGGCTGACAGGGCCTTGTTTTAACCTCGGCCAAATTCCCGTCTCATCTCCCGGCCCCTGGTTTTTTGTTCTGAAGAGTTTGGCCCTGTTTCGGGAGCCTTTCACTGCCTATTTTATAGCCTGTCGTCCTCTTCAACCACAGGCATCTCATTTCCCCCCGGGAAATATACCAAGATTTTTCTTATTCTTGCAAGTTGAAAGATTTGGACATGATCCCAGGGAACAATGGTTTGGGCTGCTGAAGAGGAAAGAGTCCCTGAAAGAAGCCAGTCTGCTGTGTGCTTATTTCAGAATCTATCTCCTATACCCCAGACAGCTCTTGAAGACACAGGCCACTTTCCGCACTTTAAGTTACATCCAGATCATCCATTAAAAATGTTCAAGCACTCAAGACTCACCTCCAAGGATCCTGGAAACTGTAGTTTGTTAAGGGTGCTGGGAGTTGCTGGGAGAACCTTATGAAACTACAGTACCCAAGATTCTTGGCCTGGGGAGCCATGACTGTTAAGTGGAATAAGAGTGATTTAAATGGATGGTGCAGGTATAACCTTGAGAACATAAGAACATGATACAGTGGTATTTTGGGTTACATACACTTCAGGTTACATACGCTTCAGGTTACATACGCTTCAGGTTACATACACTTCAGGTTGCATACACTTCAGGTTACAGACTCCGCTAACCCAAAAATATTACCTCGGGTTAGGAACTTTGCTTCAGGATGAGAACAGAAATCATGCTCTAGCAGTGCGGCGGCAGCGGAAGGCCCCATTAGCTAAAGTGGTGCTTCAGGTTAAGAACAGTTTCAGGTTAAGAACGGACCTCCGGAACGAATTAAGTACTTAACCCAAGGTACCACTGTAGCTCAGTTGGCAGAGCATGAGACTCTTACACCGGTCTTGAAAGACCTACATTGGCTCCCAGTACGTTTCTGAGCACAATTCAAAGTGTTAGTGCTGACCTTTAAGGTCCTAAACGGCCTCAGTCCAGTATATCTGAAGGAGTGTCTCCACCTCCATCGTTGTGCCCGGACACTGAAGTCCAGCGCCAAGGGCCTTCTGGTGGTTCCCTCACTGAGAGAAGCGAAGTTTCAGAGAACCAGGCAGAGGGCCTTCTCGGTAGTGGCACCTGCCCTGTGGAACGGCCCCTCACCAGATGTCAAAGAGAAGAACAACTACCAGACTTTTAGAAGACATCTGAAGGCAGCCCTGTTTAAGGAAGCTTTTAATGTTTGATGCATTACTGTATTTTTTTATTTTGTTGGAAGCCGCCAGAGTGGCTGGGGAAACCCAGCCAGATGGATGGGGTATAAAATTATTATTATTATTATTATTATTATTATTATTATTATTATTATTATTATGGTACCTCGGGTTAAGTACTTAATTCGTTCCGGAGGTCCGTTCTTAACCTGAAACTCTTCTTAACTTGAAGCACCACTTTAGCAAATGGGGCCCCTGCTGCTGCCGCACCGCCGGAGCATGATTTCTGTTCTCATCCTGAAGCAAAGTTCTTAACCCGAGGTACTATTTCTGGGTTAGCAGAGTCTGTAACCTGAAGCGTCTGTAACCCAAGGTACCACTGTATTATTATTATTATTATTATTATTATTATTATTATTAATCTTAGGGTTGTGGATCCGAGCCCCACACTGGGCAAAAGATTCCTACAACAGATTCTCCTTCTATGAGAAGAGCTCTGCTGGATCAGGCCAATGGCCCATCTAGTCCAGCATCCTCACAGCATTCTCACAGTGACCAACAAGACACCCATTATGGGAACCCCACAAGCAGGACCCAAATGCCTAACTCCCCACTTGCAATTCCAATCAACTGTTATTCAAAAGGCACAAGGTCTCCAACTATGGAGGCAGGGCAGAGCCATCAAGGCTAGTAGCCATGGATAGCCGCCTCCTCCAGGAATTTGTCCAACAATCTTTTAAAGCCTTCCAAGTTGGTGGCCACCACTGACTCCTGTTTGACTATGCACTGTGTCCTGTTATCTGTCCTAATGACCGCTCCCCGCTTAAAACGGGGGGCGCCGTTTGCGTGGACGCGCGCAGCCCCTGGATCTGGAGCGGCTCCATCAGCATAGGCTTGGCTTTGCCTTCCCTCAGGTGGGATACCTGGAGGTCTCCGCCAATTGTTGTCCAATCCTACCTGGGGGAAGCGTTGCCAAGGAGACCAGGCCAGGTAGGGGAGGGATTACCTGCCCACACAATAGATGGAGGATCTTACCAGGGAATCCTCACTTGGCTCCAGAGCTAAAGGGCTGGAAAGAAATTTCCCTGCATTGGCAGGTTTCGCCTTTCCAGTAGCAAAACGTCACAACTTTGGCAGTATCAGGCCTTGGGCGGAATCCTTTAGTCCATCTTCCTCTTTGCGGCGGCAATACCAGGGTTCCCCGTTAAAGGAGTTTCTGAAGGGAGGCTTTGACCGTACGCCGAAAGGTCGTCATTCCTCTCCCCTGCGGCGGCAGCGGCGTAATGGGGGCGGCTATCTCTGCTTGAACATATGTTCTCCAGAGCCGGCCCATCCCCCCCCCCACACTGGATAACCCTGATGCTCCCTAGGTCCCCGGCTGGGGACTGGGGAGGGAGAACGCCCAATGCCTGAGCCAAGGTCTACCCACATTTGAAATTTAATAAAGTTGTGGCCAATTTAATCCCATAGCACGTTGTCTGGAGTCGTTATTCCACATGACGGGGGGGACCGCTCGGGATCTGGGGACTCCGCCGGTCCAAGCAAATCTTCCAACATTCCATTGGATGTCCCCAAGTTCTAGTGTTATGAGAGAGGGAGGAAAAGTTTTCTCTATCCCCGTTCTCCATGCCATGCATAATTTTATAAATTTCTAGTAGCAGCTGCTGGGCTGAAGGAGGGAGAGGGCATGTCCCCCTCCCAATTTGGGCCCCCCAATCTAACTTTGTTATTTTGAATGTCAGTGTGTGTTGTGGTTGCTACATTCCAATGTCTCTGGGGTTGCAGCCCAACTCAGAGCAGACCCACTGAAATTAATAGGCATGACCCGTTGATTTCAGTGACCCTACTCTGAGTAGAAATTCGCTGGCAACAACCCTTGGAACCCATTTTTGACAACTGCGGGGAAAGTTTTAAGGACGATAAATCCATTCTGATTTGTACCTCGCCTCTTTGTTTTGTTTCCACATGTAATTTTGAGTTCCATCAGAAACAAAACACAACATTTTTTTTGTTTCTGGAATACTTTTACGCTTCGTTTAGATGTATGTTATTTTGATATGCCCTAAGGGCTAATTCAGTAAGATTCTATTCTATCCAATGCTATTAATAGAAGGCTGTCATGTTAATTTTGCAGAAGCAAATTAGAATGTTTAGAGATAGATGCTGGAAAATAGCCAAGAAGGAAATGGTGCTCACTGTTGGTTCAGAGCAGAAAGTTGGTAAGAAATTCAGTTCAGTTCACAATTTAATGCAAACTAATTCACATTTCTTGTTTTTTTAAAAAAGGCTGGGGGGAGGATATACTCCTGAGAGAATTGTTTAGCTCAAATCCTGCTTGATGAGGCCCTGTTCTTGCTGTAATGTTTACAGCTAACAATGCTTAATCTAACAACGTTTATTCTTAGGTTAACTATCCTTGACACTCTTTTAAACAATCAAGTATTCAAAATATCTTACATCCATTATGGTAATAATCCTTAAAACAACATTTTACGCTGAACTTGTAGTATCATTCCCACACTGCAGACTAGAGGCTGTGCCTCTGCTCACATTGCCTGCCAACCTTGCCTATTCCCCCCCCATGTCAAACCCCACCCCTTACATCTCACCAAACCGCATACCCCTCCCCTTACAGATCACCCAAACTGCGCTCCCTTCCCTTACAGATTACCTAAACGTCCATCCCTTCACAGATCACTCGAACCTTCACCTATTGGTGGCTATGCAAAATGCAGCGTGACAACAGCCTTACAGTTTTATTATTAAGTAAGATAGGGGGACTGAGAAAATACCATCTTCATAGAATCACAGAATTTGGAAGGAGACCTTGAAGGCCATCTAGCCTAGTGAGGGAGAGCCAGTCTATTCCTCTAGGGTATAGAGGGGGAACCTGTAGCTCTTGATATGTTGTTGAACTCCAACTCCCATCAGCCCCAGCCAGCACATCCAATAGTCAGGATAGGAACTATGATCCAGCAATATCCAGAGGACCACAGGCTCCCCATACCTACTCTAGGGAATTGGTTCCATAGTCCAACTGCTCTTACTTTCAAGAAACATATCCTAATGTTCAGTTGACACCTGCCCTCCTGCAGATGAAGCCCATTATTAGATCTAGACCCCCTGAGGCAAGTAGCAAACAAGTCACAAGAACATCATAAGAACCTGCAGGAGCATGCTAATGGCCCATCTAGCCCAGCATTCTGCTCTCACAGTGGCCAACCAAATGCCTGTGGGAAACTCTCAAGCCGGATTTGAGTGTAAGAACCTTCTCCCATCCTTGGTTGTCCAGCAACTGGTATTCAGAAGCATTACTGCCTCCAGTCATGGAGGCAAAGCCACGCTGTCGTGTTTAGTAGCCATTGGTAAAGATAAAGATAAAGGGACCCCTGACCATTAGGTCCAGTTGCGGACGACTCTGGGGTTGCGTGCTCATCTCGCTCTATAGGCCGAGGGAGCTGGCGTTTGTCCACAGACAGCTTCCAGGTCATGTGGCCAGCATGACTAAGCCGCTTCTAGCGAACCAGAGCAGCACACGGAAATGCCATTTACCTTCCCGCTGGAGCGGTAACTATTTATCTACTTGCACTTTGATGTGCTTTCAAACTGCTAGGTTGGCAGGAGCAGGGACTGAGCAATGGGAGCTCACCCTGTCGTGGGGATTCAAACTGCCGACCTTCTGATAGGCAAGTCCTAGGCTCTGTGGTTTAATCCACAGCGCCACCTGCGTCCCTAGTAGCCATTCATAGCCCTCCATTAATTTGTCCAAACCTCTTTTAAAGCCATTCAAGTTGGTGGCTCATCGCTTTCCCCGCGGGAGCAAGTTCCATAGTTTAACTATGTGCTGTGTGGAGAAATAATAGTAACAGTAATTTATTATTTGTACCCCACCCATCTGGTTGGGTTTCCCCAGCCGCTCTGGGTGGCTTCCAACAAAGATTAAAAATACATAAAAATGTCACACATTAAAAACTTCCCTGAATCGGGCTGCCTTCAGATGTCTTCTAAATGTCAGGTAGTTGTTTATCTCTTTGACATCTGATGGGAGGGCGTTCCACAAGGCGGGCGCCACCACCGAGAAGGCCCTCTGCCTGGTCCCCTGTAGTTTTGCTTCTCACAGTAAGGGAACTGCCAGAAGGCCCTCGGTGCTGGACCTCAGTGTCCGGGCAGAACGATGGGGGTGGAGACGTTCCTTCAGGTATACTGGGCTGAGGCCATTTAGGGCTTTAAAGGTCAGCACCAACACTTTGAATTGTGCTCGGAAACATACTGGGAGCCAATGTAGATCTTTCAGGGCCAGTGTTATATGGTCTCGGTGGCCACCCCTAGTCACCAGTCTAGCTGCCGCATTCTGGATCACCTTCAAAGGTAGCCCCTCATAGAGCGCACTGCAGTAGTCCAAGAAGTGCTTTCTTTTATCTGTCTTCAACTGTCCAACATGTCCAACTGTCCAACATCCAATCATTGGATGTCTGCAAGACCTTTAGGTTCCCCATCGCTTCTCTAGCCCTTTCCAGCAAGGCTCTCAAGCATCTACTTTGCTCTCTCACATTATACCTTCCTTCTAGAAGCCGAGGTAGGAAAACACAGCCTTGCCAGGCACTCGCTTGGCTGCCTGCACCTTCTTGGGAGTCAGCCTAATCTATTCAGACAACAACTCGCATCTGCGGTGAAGAAGAGGAGGACATGGATCTGTTCTGACAGCAGGGCCCTTTACAAGTTCTACCCACTCAACAGGGCTTAAAAAAAATAAATCACGTAGATGGGAGGAGGCGAGAGCTTCAGCGAAGCAATTCTCCGTCTGACCTGGAGAACAGAGAACCTTTCAACTGCATGACTTGAGTTCTCTTTGCTTTGCGGCTCTTGCTCATTGTTTATTTCTCTTGATTTTCCTTAGTTTTGCAATAGCCCTGCAAGCATCACAGAGCTGGACCCCTGCTCTCCTGATGATGTAGCCACCTTCGTTTTTGGCAAACTATTAGTCATCTGGCTCAGTATTTGGGGGACCATTTTCTAGCCCAAGGGCCAAATTCTCTTCTGGGCAACCTTCTGAGGGCCACATGTCAGGGGTGGGTGGAGCCAGAGGCAAAAAGTGTGTGGAGCCAGAGGCAAAAGGTATTGGGCATAATATAAAATTTTCATCTTGGGAAAGGTTATGGAGGGAAGATTTAAAATCTGCAGCTGTATGTTGAAAGAAAACTATATGAATATGATGTACCGTTGGTATCTAACACCTACTAAATAAGCAAAAATGCATAGAACTGCTTCAAATATTTGTTGGAAATGTAAAGAGAAAGAGGGCACATTCTTCCATATGTGGTGGGTGTGCAAATTAACAAATGCATTCTGGGAAATGATATATACTGAGCTGAAAAAAATATTGTTTGTGGGAAAAACCAGAAGCTTTTCTATTAGGAATTTTAGGTGCAGAGATACCAAAGGAACAGAAAAGACTATTTATGTTCGCGACAACAACAGCACAGATACTTTTGGCCCAAAGGTGGAAGGAAGATAAAGCCCCAACCAGAGAAGAATGGCTGATAAAGATGATGGACTACGCCGAAATGGCGAAAATGACTGGGAAGACCAGAAATCAAGAAGATAGAAATTTTACTAAGGAATGGGGAAAATTTATAACTTAGCTCGGAGAACACTGTATACAATTAAAAACTTTGGCAGGATCCTAACAACACTTGTAATGTAACAAGAACTATGGGAAGATAGGGAATTTTAAGAAAATGGAGAATACTATAAGATGCAATTGGAAAAGGGAATGTAAATGGAACCCATGGAGGGACAGAGGAAAGTCCAAGGATCCAGGGATCCCTTTATGTGTATGATTTTGATTATTATTTGAATATAAATGTAAACTGCAAAAATCAATAAAAAAATTGTAAATTAAAAAAAAGGCGGCAAGAGGCATGCTCATAATTTTTTTTGCAATTTTTTTTTTTTTGCAACCAGGCAAAAAATACTATCATAGTAGAAAGTACAGTGGTACCTCAGATTAAGAACTTACTGTATTTTTCACTCTATAACACGCACCAGACCATAACACGCACGTAGTTTTTAGAGGAGGAAAACAAGGAAAAAAAATTCTAAGCGAAATAGTGGCTATATGATTTTTGTGGTTCATGCTGTGGCCACAGACATGTGATCTGACAGTGAGTTTGGAGTAGCCCAATGCAAAAATCCTGAGGATCCATGTGGATCCATGCTTTGTAACCACGGAGGAGGGAAGGAAGGGGAACCATGGATCCTCTGCTCACGACTGCAGCAGATCCCCCCCGCCACCCGCAGGCATTCGCTCCATAACACGCACAGACATTTCCCCTTACTTTCTAGGAGGAAAAAAGTGAGTGTTATGGTGCAAAAAATACTGTAATTTGTTCTGGAGGTCTGTTCGTAACCTGAAACTGTTCTTAACCTGAAGCACCACTTTAGCCACTGGGGCCTCCCGCTGCAGCGCGATTTCTGTTCTCATCCTGAAGCAAAGTTCTTAACCCGAGGTACTATTTCTGGGTTAGCGGAGTCTGTAACCTGAAGCGTCTGTAACCTGAGGTACCACTGTAAGGCCAGTGAAGGGTCTGTCCTGGATAATGTTCTGAGAAGTAGAGAGGCTGGGAGGATTTTGGCCCCTGGCCTGGGGCTCCCCACTCCTGACCTAAGTTGACTGTCCACGCTCTTTTCCATCGTTCCCAGTTCTGTCTATAGATGCCAGGAATAATCTGGGGTTTTCTGGGCACAAAGCAGGTGCTCTACCGCCGAACTTAGAGCCCCCTCCTTACAAATGTAGCAGCACTCATTCTCTTTCGCTGCTTCATAATCCTTTCGCTTCTCTTTTGCAACAGGCTGCAGAGGTAAAAATGAAAGCGAGGAAACGACAGAGCGATGTAAGAAGAACCCCGCTGGATCAGAACAAAGGCCCATCTAAGTCCAGCATCCTGTTCTCACAGCAGCCAGTCGGATGCCCACAATGGGAAGCCTGCGAGCATCAATGAGCGAAGAGATCACATCCAGTTTGCCTCGCCTGTTTTCTCTAAATGTCCTTCAGATTTACAGACTCACAGAAGTCTCTGACTTCAGTAAAACTGACTGATTCACTGAGCAAGGCAGGAGAAAAGAAGCAAAGGGGAGGATAATTTATATATAGGACCAGTGCTTCTTTTCTTTAAAAATAATAATGTGTGGGGGTGCTCTCATTTTGACTCAAGAAAATCACCATTTTATAGTTCAAATCGGGGAAAATAAATACAATAAATGGACAAAAATACAAAGATTCACAAAAGGTTTAGGGGTATGCATACCCCTGCGTCCCCCCAGAAAAAAGCTCTGTGCAGTGGTACCTCGGGTTAAGAACTTAATTTGTTCTGGAGGTCGGTTCTTAACCTGAAACTGTTCTTAACCTGAGGTACCACTTTAGCTAATGGGGCCTCCCACTGCTGCCGCACGATTTCTGTTCTCATCCTGAAGCAAAGTTCTTAACCTGAGGTACTATTCCTGGGTTAGCGGAGTCTGTAACCTGAAGCGTCTGTAACCTGAAGCGTCTGTAACCTGAAGCATCTGTAACCCAAGGTACCACTGTATAGGACCATCACAGTATCTCACCCAGACACAATCCATACAACCTGAGGATGTTGTTTTGTCAAAAGGCTCTGAAGACTCTGCCCCAAACTTTCAGAAGAGGTGTGGTCTTCCCCACTTAGTTGGAACTGAATGTGTCAATTTAGGTTTTGCTCAGTTTTCCAGTTTTCCATTCTGAAGTTGAGCCCTCGACACCTCCACAACAGTTTGCAAAAATCATTATTTTTGAAGTCCTCATGAAAATTCACCAGCACTTTAACATAGATTTTCCCCATAATATAAACATTTTGGGATGCAATTTTGCCTAAAGTGCACATTTTTACAAAGCGATTTCCACTAAGGGGTGCCCATTCAATTGCTTTGATTGGCAGAATTGGTGCTACTGCAGCTGCCACATAATACCCGTTCCACATCTGTAAGGTGCTACTGCAGCTGCCACATAATACCCGTTCCACATCTGTAAGAACTCAATCATTGAGTGTGGCGGCATCTACTCTTTGGAACTCCCTGCCCATTGAGATCAAGCAGGAACCTTCTCTGTACTCTTTTCAGAGCCTGCTAAAAACATTCCTGCTTAGAAAATCCTACCCAGATGCTTTGAAAGTTGAGGCAATTTTAACCTGCTTTAGTATTTTAATTTCTCTATGTTTTAAAATGTACTTGATTTTACTGTCTTATCTTTTGCAAACCACTTTGAGGGTTGTTGTTGTTGTTTACATCACTTTAGATGTATGAATTTTATGAAAAATATAATAATATAATATAATATAATATAATATAATATAATATAATATAATAT